>SGPM01000142.1:0-12812 GCA_004802725.1 Antrodiella citrinella | reverse complement strand
CNTCTATCNNACNNNCNATNNANCCTCGAGCACCGCGTCGACGACGTTCATGCCACCGCTGCCACTTNCACCGGCTCCCNCGAACGTCGCGACCAATTCGCTCAACGTTCANGCGTCGTCGCTCTCGACTACCAAATCTGTTCGCAAAANCCGNGCAAAGCGCGACATTCAAGGNTGAGCTCCATGCCAGGTATGGATCCGAGGAGGATATTATCGCAGNAATCCGCAAGCAGACCATTGCGCTCCGCGAGCAATACGGCATACCCATCTCTAGTGAGACGAACACGATGGTGCCAGAAACATCTGGATCGAATGGTGGACGCTACTCCAGTCAGCGGAAAANGAGCCCAGCGTCGTAGCCGACACCGTTTAGCCTTTCTGCGTTTTCTTTTTCGCAGTGGACTCTTGGAATCGGTTGGAATCGAGAACAATTCGCGATCGGATACATCCGATACANCAGTCCTTCTTTGAACNGTGCGTATGAATCCTGTTGTTGTTGTTACCTGCCAGTGGTCTTTGCGTACAAGAGCTTATTGGAAGTCACTTCAGCCGGTTGCTAGCCGTGACAAGCTGCCNTGTCTACGCCACTCAACGTTCAAAATGTCTGCAAATATTTGAGAGAGAGAGAGAGAGAGAGAGTAAATTCCGGGTTTGAAATCTGTGGATCTCTCAAAATAAGCTCTGCATCGAAAGAAAAAAAGATGAGAATAAAGAGGAATAAAACATGACCCCAACCCGATTTGAACGGATGACTTTGTGGAAGCANTCCCGTGATCGGAAGGTCACGTGAGGCGCAGCTGGAATCACACACTCTACCACTGAGCTATGGGGCCNATGGAAANAAANTGCTCATTTGTAGCCTCAACCGAGCAAGAATCACTCCCTCAAGGGTCTGTCAAGGCCACCACCACCGTGACCGTGACTGCTTTGTTCAGGACCAGTGGCTTGTCTCCCAAGACTTTCGGGAATCTACATGAAAGTGACAAAGGCCTTGCTCCTGAACAATCATCCAATTCCCGTGGATTCAGTTCGAGGGATGCCAATGATGTACGAACTTGCATTTACATTNGTGAGGATTTTACTATACGATGGATCTGTGCCTTCACTTATCTTTTGGTNGACCACTCAGGAGGATATCCTGCTGCTGTCTGGGAGCTTTGATATGACCGACAACCACAACATGTTCACATCAGGTGCGTCACTCATTTATNGCTCACTTTACCCTCGCGGTCTGAGCGAGGCCACTCAGGCTTATGGGCAGAGCTGAATAGAAGACGCGACTATGATNCTCTCAANGTGTCCAATACNTTGGACGGCAACCTCCACNACGTCGAGCAGACGACAGAGGACCTCGGTGGCAATGAACGGTCAAACNAAGAGCTAATCCGTCAAGACAAGACTTTTGCATTTTTTCATTGCTTTGCGGAGAAATAGCTCGCTTTTTTCAATGCGACCTCTCGGGTGACAGTATCACCGTGTTTATCAACTACTGCGAGGATCCTTGTATCCTGGCTGATTTCTTCTGGCATCACGTACGGCTTACGGACTCTGAGCGCGGAGTCGACCATACCGCGAAGCTGGCCACACACGCGGAGCATCAAATACTCCATACCGCCGTGAAAGCTCAACAGGACTTTGTGCCCATAGGGCATGCTCTCGACTCGAGATCTTTCTGCTTCAAGGTCCTTGCAACAGATGATCATGCCGACGAGCGCGAGTACATTATATAGGCACCTTTGCCGTGTCGGCGCACCACGAGTCGTCATTCTACACGCGCATACGTCGCCTTTGATCCATCTGCCGGAAAACTGGTGTTTCTCAAGGATCAATGGAGGTGCGAGACGGGACACTGCGAAACAACAGGAGACTACCATCATCATCGCGTTGTGCAAGACCTTGCGCATCCCCCTGAGCGTCGTCAAAAGTTCTAGGGAACTAACACAGGCCATTGGGGACACGGTTGCATGTACGTATCCTATCCTTTAGATTGAACGTCATCGATGCTAATTACGTCTCAATCAGCTTTGACATCTGCATCCAACGCTAGTCAGTCGGTGCACCACGACGTGAGTTCCGGTAACATCGTGGTGAACGGGGATGGAGAGGGTATCTTGAACGACCACGATCTCTCCGTTCAGATCACCGCCAATAGTACTGCAGTCCGAACCGTAATGTCTTCATACCCATCATTTACCGTTGCTTGCTGACAATCGGAAAGTTCACACAGCCCTCAACGTTCTGTTCAGCGCAAGGCTCGCAAGCCTTGCGCTGAACAGAACGTTGCACTGAGATCACACCTCGCGATGCACTTTGCGAGACCGTCGTACAATCCAGTAGCTACGATCTGTATCTGTTGGTTCGTGTATATCGCTACGAGAATACTACAGTAGGTGGTGGTACTGGGAAAAGAAAAAAAGATATGCTGGCATTAACTTGAAGGCCCGACGATCGATCTATAGGCGCTTAAATTTGTACAATGGGTGAACGCCGATTCGATCTAGATTTGGCAATATCAACTTGGTTTCAACCACCGAGTGGCGACCTGTTAATCTCAAGCCACGCATTGCTAATCTGGTGGCCAGTCCATTGTTCCTTAAGCGAGCATATAAGTTGCCTCATCAACAGGTATGTCTCTCTCTTTCTCACTTCCAATCATTCCCTGTAAGCATGGCGGCCACCGTCGCTGTCACTTCTGCTGCCTCTGATGGCATCCCCGCTGCTTTCAACACCTCTCCTTACAAGACTTCTTCTCAGGGAATCCATCAATTCTCTGCTGTCATACCCAGCGCTCTTGATAAACGCAAGGATCACTCAGAAGACATGCTTGGAAATTGGGTTGGTCCAGTGGATCCAGGAGTGTTTATGGATGAGTTCATGCCAGTGAAGCGGGCGTCGCCGGGGAAGGTTTTGGACGCAGATTTCAGTGCAATGCCAGAGTCGCCGTCGAAAGAATCAGAGATGTTTGAACTGCTGGTGAGTCTTTCACCAGACTGATGTCCGATTCCGACTTACTGATCACGGGCCACTCTCGTCAGAGCGAGCTTGCACTTTCTTTCCTGCCCGATGGCTTCAAGGTTGTCGACACTTCCTCAGTCGGAGAAAGTGATACAGGACTCAAACCGGACGTGTCCCTCTCCGCACTTTTGAAGTTTTCTTCGGCAGTCAAGTTGAAGCGTTGGATCTGGGATCCCGTGCTCTTATGGATGGAGCTGAAACGAGAGGCGTCCTCGGATCCCTTCCGTGTTGACGAACCCGATCCAAACGATACCGACCCGGACCGTAGTCTCTTCAAGAACACTGATGCGGCGCAGAAAACGACCGGACAACTCGCTTCGTATGCCGCTGCTCAGCTGGCTCGCCAGCAACGCACCTTCATGTTCTCTCTCCTCATCTGTGGCGACCAAGTCCGTTTTATTCGTTGGGATCGCTCCGGTGCCATAGTTTCCACGAGTTTTAGCTATCGCGACAACCCCATTCACCTCGCTGAGTTCTTTTGGCGTTTCGGGGAGTTGACCGATGTCCAGAGAGGCTTCGATCATACCGCACAACAAGTATCGGAGGTACAGAAGAAGTTGCTTCATGACGCCATCCGGGCCCACATGCAGGATCCTACCAAGCGTCAGTCCGACAACATGAAGCTCACCTTGAAATCCGACTTCCCCTGCTACAAAGTCTCTGTCACCGGCAGTGGCGCGGAAGACAGCACACACGACTACATCATACAGGAGCCTTTCTCATATCCATCCTCCGCGATCGGCCGCTCCACGCGCGCATACATAGCTCTCGATGTCCTGACGAACGAGCTGGTATTCTTAAAGGATTACTACAGGACGGCAGACGCGCAGCACTCAGAGGCTGAGATATACGAAAGGCTTTGTGAAGCCAAAGTCCCCCACCTACCCCGCGTACGCCTCGCAGGAGATGTGCGTCAGGATGAGATCGGCTCCCAAACCACTCTGGCGCATACGTTCAAGGGCAAGAAGGGGATTTTCCAGTGCGCCTCAATTAGAGAACACCGTCATCATCGCGTCGTTCAAGACCTCGCATTCCCTTTGAGCTCTGTCAAGGATTCCAAAGAACTCACGAACGCTGTGCGGAATGCGATCGAATGTAAGCGTTTCACCCGTTGGATATCGTTCTCTCTCGCTGACAAATGGGCCCCTCATATAGGTGTGTTGTCAGCACGCGATGCTGGCTGGTTGCACCGTGACGTGAGTTCCGGTAACATCATGCTAAACGAACACGGAGAAGGAATTTTGAATGACTGGGATCACGGGGTTGAAATCATTCCAAGGACTGCATCGCTTTACCGAACGGTATGTCTTTATTTCTATATACCTA
Organism: Antrodiella citrinella; assembly: GCA_004802725.1. Taxonomy (NCBI): domain Eukaryota; kingdom Fungi; phylum Basidiomycota; class Agaricomycetes; order Polyporales; family Steccherinaceae; genus Antrodiella; species Antrodiella citrinella. The sequence continues at coordinate 8,471 of SGPM01000142.1, read as the reverse complement.
TACTGCCTGCTCACATCTTGATCTCGTAGGGGACTTGGCAGTTTCTGTCTATCGCATTAGCCAAAGACGGCACAAAGACACACACAGCTCTCGACGATCTTGAGTCGTGCTTCTGGGTATTCCTATTCAACGGGATCCACTTCTTCGACAGTACGGCCAAATATGAAACACTCGACATGTTCACGGAGGTCAAGACCGACCGTGACGGCGTCAGGGGCGGGGTCGCAAAACGCGACTTCTTGGGTGACGAGATTTCCATCAAATTCGAGTGTCAACAGCTTCACGACCTCATCGAAGCTCTTCACGACCAGTTCGATGTTCACTACGATGCAGTGAAAAGTCAACGTCGCGCTGGTCAGGCATCCACTGTCCTCGGTCCGGTGGAGCACGGCGCAGAGATGCTCAGGCTGTTCAAGAAGACTCTCGATATGGAAGGTTGGCCCGAGAACGACGCTCGCAAAGACAAGTTCCCCCGTATACGGCGCACTGTGCTAGAAAACGCCAACCGTGGTTTACGCATAGCCACCCTGACATCAGCTAGCATCAACCACCACAGTCAGAGATCTTCCATGCCGCAGGCTTCCTCTGGTCAGGCGTCGGGAGACGTTTCCTCGCTACCAACACCGGAGGGGTCCGGTATAGGGTCCAAACGACGTCACGAGCCGGACGCAGATGGTCCAGCAGTAGTAGCCGCGGAAGAAGAAGAGTCGGACTCGACAATGAGTAGGATGGCCAAGAGAATGCGGAACCTCGTAGGTGTCTTTGTACCGCCCCTTCGTACGGCACCATCTCGCGACCGCGTTGTCCCAGACATGGCACCTCTTCAGTTCGTAACCGGCTCTAGCACGGGACAACGCTCTGCGTCTTCGCGGCGCAGCCTTCGAACCCAGTCCAGTGACTCGATGCGGTACCAGCTCCGCTCCAAGACGACGAAGAAGGCGGGCAAGGGGGTCTAATCACTTGCTGGTGGGGGGTCGAGAGATTCAGAATTTTACATCGATGTCGGAGCAGGTCTTCATACTAGCACTCGTATTGGCAATTCATATAAACCCAACAGACACTTTCTTTATACGCACTGCATGTCATCACCTATACAACATCTCACAATACTGGGCAGCTCGTTTGTCATTGGAAATGTGCTAAGATTAATGACATGTGGTGTATAGCTGCATAGTTGGTTTGGACAGGGCTGTCATAGAAATATGAGAGATTAACAGGTGTTATAGAGGGGATACTGTCTAATGTTTACCATGTTTTTATGACATTTCAGCTGATGTCGGGATGTACTTTGTTTACCTTGTCAAAACTTATCTATATTATCTATATTATAAAAGAACGATTCCTCGGGAAGGGCTCCGATTGGTCAAAAAGACAGTTGGACAAAGACGTGTTCCCATTGGTCGAGAGAGATAATAGACAGCCACGGCGATTCCCGATTTCCGCGCTTACACTACGTCGGTCAGTCTCAGCCTGTGACTCAGACCATCTACCAATATTAATGCCATCTGCCACGACTATGAGCAACCTCTGGTACAAATGCCTGCACCCTAGACTCTACGGACGACCTTCGCGCATGCTCTCTTCAAGTTGAGCTCGGGCCTGCCAACATGACGAAACAATCACATTGTCCCGCCTCACAGTGAGGGCTCGGCGGAGCTACCCATCGGATTGGCGTCAGGACTTCATTACTACAGCCCGACGCGATGTCCATTAGGACTCGAGGTGTCAGGTTCTCACTACAACATCTCGCTACAGGTGACGTTGGGGACTTGAGTGGGTACCTGACGGTTTGGTCGGACGGATCGGAGATCTTGCACTTTCCTACGGCTCCCTTTCTGTATGTGTCTGCGCCACACGATTTACCTGCGAGCGTCCTCCAGCTGGTCAAAAATATATCAAAAATGGCTCAATGGTGGAGCTCTCGCCACTCTCGAGATGGAGAACAACGCGGGACGACAGCGCGCTGGCTCAACTGTAAGTGCACATACCCAGATCTTCTTCGAGGTTACTGAAATTAGACGTCAGAGCAACCGTTTGCAAGATGTGCCACGCACTCCACATCGGAGCCGCCATTCAAGTAGCACGGGATTCGTGTCGCCGCCGCGTACACCAGAACGTCAGCGCCGTGTGGTACGCGAGCACGATCGACATGCGCGTGCGGAGTCACCCACGACTCCGAGACGGCGACGGCAACAAGCTGTTGCTCCACCGCAGATACAACTGCTGCAGCCCTCGAGTAGCAGTTCAACACACCTAGAGGTAAGTGAACTTCGTTGCTGCTGCCTTCACAGCGTGCCCATACCTTACCTATTGGATAGGCAGGCTCATCTCTCAATAAATATCAAATCGGGCAGCGCCGACGCCGTGAACGAGAAAGAGCATCCGCGCTTCAGTTACCACCGACACCCGTCTCCCAACCTCAGCGAGTGCCAAACAATCGGTCTCTCGCTCAACGACGTCGACGAGAGCAAGAGAGAGCTCAACGCGAGGGCGTACAACCTGCAGCTGGGGCCCTTGCGATCCCTTTGCCGCCAACACCGCTCTCTCAGCCTCAGCGAGCTCCGCGTGGTCAGCCTCCCGGCCAACAAAATCGACGTGAACGAGGGAGAGATCGAACAGAGCAACGAGGTATGTTAGCGAATTCCGTGATAGGATTGATCACTGATACTCTCATAGCTGGAGATGCAGCGCCGTCGGCTGGACGTGTAACGGGCAGAGAATCTCAGAGTCCACCGCGGAGTAAGCCTTATTCAAGTTTTCATTTACTTTCCAACTGTTTTGCTAAGAAGTTTGTTCTCTCAGACCGCCCGGTGCAACCACGCGTTAACAGAGAACCGGCACGCCTCAGAGAAATTCCCCCAGCCCGACGGCTCTATAAAGACCCCGTTGCAAGGCACGATTTGGGTCGGATGAATGTAACCTGCCCGTCTTGCGGTGCCCTGCATTGGATGGCCGAGCGACTGGCCAACTCCTCCGATGTCTCGCCCCGCTTTGGGATGTGCTGCAATAGTGGGAAGGTTGATCTGCCGTTGCTCCCCGATCCCCCTCAGGCACTCAAGGATCTGTTGGATGGCAGAAACGAGCAGAGCAAAGACTTCCGCGAACAGATACGCCAGTACAATGCCGCGCTCGCGTTCACGTCGTTGGGTGTGCAGATTGATCGTAGTGTCCTTGACGGGCATGGACCGTACGTCTTTCGCATTCACGGAGAGCTTTGCCATCGCATAGGCTCCCTCCTGCCTTCGGAGAACGAACAACCTGTCTACGCCCAGCTCTATATTCATGATCCTCGCGACGCTTTGCAGCAGCGATTATCTAACAACACCAATCTTCGTGCCGATACCATGGAAGTGCTGCAGACACTGCTCAATGACCACCATCAGTATGCAAGGGCCTACAAGCATGCCTTTGAGGTTCTCCAGCAGCAGGCACGTCGCTCAGATCAGCCTCTCGACATTTCTATTCGTTTGCGCTTTCAAGCTACTCAGGACCGCCGACGCTACAATCTTCCCACTGCTGACGAGGTCGCAGTCGTACTTCCGGGTGATGGCGAGCAGATAGTGGGCTCTCGGGATATTATCCTGCACCATCGTCGCGATACATTGGAGAGGATGTATGATGGTCACCCCGCTTTTGCTGCTCTACATTATGTGTTACTGTTCCCATTTGGCTCGCACGGATGGCACGACGAGCTTCGGATGCGCCAACCTGATCGCGATAGGCCTTCGCGCGTGAGCCAAACTCGGTTCTACGTGTTCCAGCTCCAAATTCGGCCCATTGAGTACTCCGTTATGCACCGTGCAGGCCGCCTTCTCCAGCAGTACATTGTCGATTCTTGGGCAGTAGCGGAGCAGAATAGATTGAGGTATCTACGCACACATCAAAAAGAGATCCGTTCTGCTCTGTACGGTGGTCTCGAGGACGCGGTGGCCACAGCCGATGCCAATATGGACAACGTAAACCTCAACAACCTTGGCCAACGCTTCATCCTCCCTTCGTCTCACAATGGCAGCCCTAGGTACATGCATCAACTGTTTCAAGATTCGCTTGCCATTGGCCGTCACTATCGCAAAATTGATATCTTCATGACGGTGACGTGCAACCCCGATTGGCCCGAAATTACGCGCGAGCTGTTGCCTGGGCAAACCCCCTCCGACCGTCCTGACTTGGTGGCACGAGTCTTTCAGATGAAGAAACAGGCCATTATGGACGACATATTTCGTCACGGTGTCTTTGGGTCTGTTGTTGCCTACGTCTACACCATCGAGTTCCAAAAACGCGGACTGCCTCACATGCATCTTCTCATTTTCTTTGCCGACGAGTTCAAGCTACGCAATCCCACTGATATCGACTCTTGCATCCGCGCTGAGTGGCCCGACCCCATCAGCGAACCTCTCCTCTTCGAAACCGTCAAGCGGTGTATGGTTCACGGTCCATGTGGTCCTGGCTATCCGAACGCGCCGTGCATGGAGAATAACAGGTGTACAAAGAACTTCCCGAAGCCGTTCCAGGATTTCACTAACATGGACGATGAGGGTTATCCTCTATACCGTCGTACCGACAACCCCAACAGCGTACATGAGGTTCGCGGCGTCATGATTAACAATCAATGGATTGTCCCTTACAATCCTTACTTCTCTGCCAAGTATGTGAAGACTTTTCGTTGTATTGTGGTCTGGACTGACGCCTACAAACCCAGGTATGACTGTCACATCAACGTTGAATGTGCGGTCTCATTCTCCTCACTGAAATATGTCAACAAGTATATTTACAAGGGGCACGACCGTACCACCATGGAAATCAATCAAAACGACGAGATCAAGTTGTACATTGATGCACGTTACGTATCCTCTGCAGAGTCGATTTGGCGCATCTTTCACTTTCCTTTACACGATCGACATCCCGCTGTTGTCCGCCTTCAGGTTCACCTCCCAGGCCAACACTTGGTGACATTTACACCTGACGAGGACCCGCGTATTGTGATGGAGCGTGCAGCCCTAGAGCAGACTACTCTTACAGGCTTCTTTGCTGCGAATGCCGGTCCCTTGGCTGAAGTGGCATGTCGGTACACGTACCAGGAGTTCCCGCAACACTTCGTTTGGAATCAGAAGACCAAGCAATGGACGTTACGACAGCAACAATTCGCTATCGGGCGGTTGTACTATGTTGGTCCTACTGCCGGCGAACGTTTTTACCTGCGTACCCTCCTGACTGTTGTCAAGGGTCCCCGTTCGTTTGTTGATCTTCGTACTGTGGGTACTACTGTGTACCGAACATTTCGAGAGGCATGTATCGCCCGTGGTCTTCTTGCAGACGATGGGGAATGGCGGCTATGTCTCGAGGAGGCGGCACATATGAAGACCGGGTATCAGCTGCGCAAGCTCTTCGCTACGATCCTCATCTTTTGCAATCCAACCTCTCCTGATCTTCTATGGGCCGAATTTCGTCATCACATCTGCGACGACCTCAGTTACCGTCTGCAATCCCTTGGTCGAGTTCACCCCTCTGAGGAAGAAGTATTTGATTATGGTCTCTTCCTACTTGATCAGAGTCTCCAGGCGTCCGGGCACCTCTTGCAAAACTTTCCCCCAATGCCAGTGCACACGATGGACTGGGCTACCCTCTCCGACAACCGCTTCATCTCAGAGCAAACAGCGTACGACAGGAATTTTGAGCGAGAGGCCCTCTCTCAGCGACTGCCGCAGCTGAACGTCGAGCAACGTGCAGCGTACGATAGTATCGTCACGTCTGTGGAGAGCAGCGCTGGCCAGTTGTTTTTTCTCAACGGCCCTGGTGGCACCGGCAAGACCTTTGTGTACAACACCGTCTGCAACAAGGTTCGCAGTGAAGGGTGGATCGTCCTCTGCGTCGCGTCTTCGGGAATCGCAGCACTTCTTCTCAAGGGTGGCCGCACAGCTCATTCCATGTTCAAGATCCCCATCGACGGCTTGAATAGCGACTCAACCTGTGCAGTTCCCAAGCAAGGTCCACTCGCTGCAATGTTCCGATTGGTCAGGCTCATCGTGTGGGACGAGATCACCATGCAGCACAGACACGCTGCTGAAGCCGTTGACAAGACCCTCCGTGACCTTCGCAGCTGTGATCGTCCTTTCGGCGGCATCACAGTTGTCTTTGGTGGCGACTTTCAACAAATTCTTCCTGTTGTCCCTAATGGTGCGCGCGAAGAGATTGTCGGTGCGTCGCTGCAGCGCTCCTACCTGTGGCCACTTATCACGGTCCTCCGTCTCCATCGCAACATGCGGCTGGAGAATGACGCGGATGCACAGGATTTTGCGCAGTGGCTCCTGGACGTGGGTCATGGACGTGGTACGGAAGCGGACGGCACTATACACCTACCCGATCGCATGCGCACAGCCAGTGTCGACAGTCTGATTGAGGCAATCTATCCAGACATTGAAGCTAATGCATCTCCGCAGTTCTTTTTGGAACGCATCATCCTAGCTCCGCGCAACAACGATGTTGAAGACCTCAACCATCGCGTCTTAGGGCGCATGCCTGGTGCGGAAGAGGTCTATGTTGCTGCTGATTCTATTGTCAGCGACGACTCGGATGAGCCTACTCTTGGTGGTGCACCGATTCCGGTCGAATTTCTACGCTCTCTCCATGCACCCGGATTACCGCCAGGGGAACTGCGACTGAAGCGGGGATGTCCCGTCATCCTTCTCAGGAACCTGGCTCCGGCTCAGGGGTTGTGCAACGGGACCCGTATGATAGTTGAGCGGATGTCACGGCGCGTCATTGAGGTCAGGTTGATTGGAGGTGATCATGACGGCGAGATAGCATTCATCCCCCGTATTGCCATCACACCCTCTAACTCGCAAGGGGATTTTACCTTTCTTCTGCGACGTCGCCAGTTCCCCCTCCTCCTGGCTTTCGCAATGACTATCAACAAGTCTCAAGGGCAGTCGGTGAAACATGTGGGCATTGACCTTCGTATTCCAGTGTTTTCTCATGGTCAACTCTATGTTGCGCTTTCGCGGGCGACATCCGGTCACCGCATTAAGGTTTTACTCCCTAACGACGTACCGAGTCCGACGACGTTGAATGTTGTATATCCCGAGGTCTTACTCGATTAAGCATCTTCAAATTCACCTTCACGTTTCAAGTCCTTTCGCGTAGTGATAGCACACAATTTTGTTTGGTTCCTCCGCCGATGTCACCCAGGGTCCGCACCAGCAAAAGAATATAAGTACCTACAATGGACACAATCTTTGCCTACGGTACTCTGCACTCTCCTCAGCATGTCCGCTCTCGCAGTTGCCACGGTATGCCTCCAGAATCCTCAAATCCCCAAGGAACAGCCCTCCGGGTACCTTCTCTTTGACCTCACCTTCTTTGTCCGTGAACTTGAGACGGACTCTGCTCCTGTCACGTCAACGGGCTTGGTACGGTTTTACAACACTGCTGTAATAGATGTGTCCCCGACCATGTCGTTATATTGCATGTGTGTGTTTTCTGTAAGTTGTCATGGTCCCCTGATTCACTGTCTCACGCGACTGAACATTTTTGAAACTTCGACACGCAGATGGCAGCCTTGGACAAAGACGTTGTGAGCGGACTCCTTCCCAATGTCGACCTGTCGCAATATAATTTCATGGGTGATATCAATTATGTGAGTGCATTGGATTATTCAATGAGTACGAGAGCTGATATCCTGGCACTACAGATTGTTCCCTTGCCCGGCGTCGACATTTTACCGTGCAACTCTCCCCCGTACTTCATCCTTAGCGGTGAAGCTTCTCAGGTCAATGAAGCAACTGCTTCTTGGGAAATGAGACCGTCTTTCTACGCAATGGGAAGCAAGAACGCATTACTGCTGGTCAAAGCCTCCATTCCCGATGAAGGTCGTTGGGCACCTCGACGATCCTCCAATGCACCTCCTCCGCCGAAAAAGCCGGTTCCCGGAGAAAAGTCTGTTCACACTGCAGTCGGACGTCTGGTCGATATTGCTACCAATGGGCCCGAGAACTTGCTTTCTCATCTTCGCGTGCATGTTGACTCTGTGACGTTCCACAACGCTCGCTCACAGGCGCCAGCTCTGGGACGGTCTACTTCTGATCATACTACCCGTACGTCACATATTTTCTATTGTTATTCATCACATACTCATTTCGAGTCGTCTGTGCTTCGTTAGCGGTCAAACCTAAGGTGAAGGTTGCCAGCTCTCGGAATACAACTCCAATGGCACGCACTGCTTCCTCGAGCTCCGTCGTTTCAGACCTGAGTTACAGTGGAGTGAGTCATATGCTCGTCAAACGAGGTTTAACGTACTTATACAGAGTTAAAATCCAGCCCGAGTCAACTTCCCAACGGTCCCCCGATTATTAGCGGCGGCCCCCCAATCGTCTCAGCGTATGATTATTATTTTTACTAGCAGGTACCCGTGCTCCGCTACGGTGGATGGGAAACGGACAACAGATAAATTCAAGAAATTCGGTAACAGAGGAAAG
>SGPM01000141.1:0-65694 GCA_004802725.1 Antrodiella citrinella | reverse complement strand
GCTTTTTCGACGGCCTGGCGGGCACGTGAACCGGCGCTTGAGGCCGTCTACGGGTATGCCACTTCCCTTTTTCCCGACAAAAATGGCCGCTGAGCCCGGGTCCGTCCCGACATCTAACCCTCGAGATTTGGAAGTGGCATCTGAGGGGATTTTCCAGGGTCCTACAAAAGGGCACGCTATACTAAACAGACCATAAGTACACATCGGACAATCATGATCAGGCCAATTTATAAACCGACCAGACTCACCACAAGAACAAGGCCCGATACATAAACGCGTGCGCACTGGCAGCGCCACGCGACAGTCTCCACGCACGCACCATATCAACACCAGATCCTGTCTGAGTCTCGAAAGGAAGGCTTTGTCTCGAGAGCAGGCTAAGACCCGGAATCGGACCATTGTTCAAGCGCGGAGGCCTCGAGCGAGAACAATGATTATAAAACAGCCTTAAATTGAAGTGTTCAACGTGTCTTCCAAGTACGTCGGACTTGATAACTCACCAGAACCACGATTCTATTCATCCTTGCGTCTGAGCTTGTTGACACTGACATCATTATCTTTGACGGAGATTGGTCGTAGACAGCCGCAAAGCAAAAGCAGGAGGGCTCAGCCGCTGGCGCGACAACGGGAAACGCCGCTAAGTACTTTAGTCATTGAGCTCCCCGTTACCCAAATTCAAAACTGAGATACTACTTCGATCTTCGGATCCCCTGTCCTTGAGCGCGACAATGTAGTATGTCGCTGGGAGGCTCAGAAAGAGACAGTAAAGTTGAAACTCGAAGTCTCGCCAGACGACAAGTCACGACTGCGGCACAGCTAGTAGCGCTCGGCATCGTGCGCAGCCGCCGCAGCGTACAACTACTAGTACTACAAGGGTTGCGATCTTCTTCAAAACTTACCGTTCAGCGTTCTGCAACATACATAACCAACACATAGCCATGGCACGAGAGGTTGTCTCTACTTATTTCTTTCCGGTGTCAATGGCACATCTTTTACTTGAGAAACTGTTCGGGTCCGGTAGAATTTCACTGGTATGTCCGTGGCCGCCTCAATTTCTCACAGGTATCACCACAAGATTCATAGCTTTGAGCAATGCCCATCACTCTGTCATGCTGCGAATATCTTGTACAGAGTTTCAAGGAACTTGCAATGAATGTCGGTTATCAGCAGCAGCAGCACGTTCTCCACCAGGCGCGGTATACCACCTGTCAGTCTAATCAGGACTAGGACAGCCTGAGACTGCGCATGATCAAATCCTCTTCTCCCTCTATATGAGAGCGGTAACCACCCCATCTCACCTTCGACAAGACTTTACCGCACACCATGATAATCGACAAGAACGACCCTTCTCTTTCCGCTCAGGCTGAACAAGCACCTGCGCTTCCGATCAAGGTATGCTTCCTCAGGGGTCTGTATCAAGTATCGTGTTGCTTACAGGTTCTCACAAACAGGATAGAAACCCAGAGTCAAGATTGGAACCCCCTCAGGCTGCGGAGGACCTGCCTCCTCCCTATGTCGACCATCATGCTTCGTCGTCCTCCCATGACGTGGTTCAACCATATGCAGGATCGGCTCGCGCCAACTCGCATACGCAGTTGGAAAAATCGCAGGAGGTCAATCAGTTTATTCTCGAGACCAGGCAGGCCTCCATCTCTGGTGAGTAGCACGGATCATCGTATCCTGCTCACAATTGCTGATCTATGTTGCAGGATCGTATATACTTAATCTCGAGCTCCCGCCTCAGCCAATAAACCGAGACTGGCTGTCGGACGATTTGAAAGAGCTTATCGACGAGAAACAGAAACCTCCATGTGTCTCGTTGTTCACCAGACAAGGCTGCATCAACCTCAAGCTTACTACGGCCGGTTCAACGAGCGTAGTGAGCAAGGCGCGTGTTATGGCACACACCCGGCAAGGAAAAGTGCATGTGAACATAGTGAGTAAGATGTGCTCTCTCACGCAAGCCGTATTCTGATGTATGTAATGTTAGCACACACTCCACCCGAACAAACGCATCTACCTTGAGGCAAGTAGTCGTCAAGGTGAGTTATAAACGGTTTGCCACTGGCTGTACGTCTAATATATTTCCGTCAGGCATGATGTCTATCTTCGTGCCTCCCAATTTCGTGGGCACGTTGAAGCTCGAAACACGCCAAGGCAAAATCAAGTTCTTGCCGGAATTTGAACGACGGTCGCGGCTTATCAGTGCTCCGCAGAACACAGCGATCGTGCTGTTCGGAGGAGCTCAAACAGCGTCACTTGAGCTGGATGATTTGACATCGGATTGTTGTCTGGTGTCTACCCGCCAGGGGAGCATTGTCGTGGGCGTGAGCGGTATTGATCCTGGAGATAACATTGACGGACAGGGATGGTTCCAGACGTTGAAGTCAATCACGGCTTCGTATTGGGGTTCCGACGTAAGACGGTAACTCTGGATTCAATCTTTTCATGTAAATTAGGCTTGTCGTCTGTACGGTACATTACATTGTCATGATCTCTCTCAAGTTATCTCTTACGTCTCTTCCTCTGGAACGGTCCGTATACCACTAAGCCTGAACCCTGCGTACTAGTCGTCGGGATAAGGGAAATCATGATGCAGACGAGGCATGAGAAAATTGAACTCGATTACTCCTCTCCCTTGACGGCCTCACGTCTTAGCATTACTGACCCATGTCAGTGTTGCACGACGCTTTTGAAGCGGCATCGTAAGGGGCGAGCACGAACGGGACCGCTCCACGGGACTCAGATTGGCATGATCATTGCGATCACATTTGCTGAGCTTCCACCAGGTCGCGGACTTACAGCAGCCTGAGCTATAATCACGACTGCGGATGTGGATGTAGACATGTCTTTCGTGGGCGGCAGCTCTTATCATCTGCCTATCTCAGTACATAATAACTGATAGAGAACGGCACTCTTCACATCCCAATCACACTTCAACTCAATCTCATCTCAGACAATACATCTTTACGCACTATGATCATCGACAGGAAAGACCCTTCCGCCTTCAAGTTTGTTGAAGTCCCGGAAGTTTCAACCACGGTAAGTATGCTTCAGTAGTATCAAGGGTTTTTTAGAGTCGCTGAATGTAGTTCACCAACAGGCTCAAGGTTCAGAACTCCTTCCCTCCGATTTGCCTCCTCCATACCTGACTCCGATCCTGCGCCGTCCTCCAGCAATGGAGCTCAGCATCAAGCAGGGTCGAGTTTGGGCCGACTGTCCTCTGCAATCGGGGAAAGCGCAGGAGGTCAATCAATTGATCGTTGAAGAGAATAAACAAGATGCCATCTCTGGTGAGTTTTACGAGTCAAATGCGCCTGTGATCATCCAAGCTTAAGTTTACTCACATACTTCATGAAGGATCGTATATCCTGAATTGCGAGCTTCCGGATCAGCCGATAAACCGAGAGCAGATATCGGACGATCTGAAACTTCTCATCGACGAGAAGTCGCAACCCCCCGTGCTTGGCGATGTGGACCAGAAAACGCTGCATTTCCCTCAAACTTGCTACGGCTGGTAAATCGAGTGCACTAAGAAAGGCGCGGGTTCTGGCAGATACCCGAAAGGCAAGTGCATGTGAACATAGTGAGTGAGGTGCGGGATTCAAAGATGGCTTGGTCCCTAATGGCTCTGATATCAGCACTCGCTTCAAACGAATAAACACATCTACCTCGAAGCCAACACCCGACAAGGTGAGTCGTAACCAGTGTCTTGCATGTCCTTGCTTCTGATCCATATCTCGATCCTGCCAGGCATGGTTACTCTCTACGTGCCTCCTAATTTTGCAGGCACGTTGAAGCTCCAATCACCCGAAGGTTCAGTCAAGTTCTTGCCTGAATTTGAACGACGAGCGCGGCAAGTCAGTGCCTCGGATGACACTACAATCGTGCTGTTCGGGGATGTTCAGACACCTTCGCTGGACTTGGACGATCTGACAACCGATTGCTGTCTGGTATTCTATCTATCAAGGGATCATAGTCGTCGGTATGAGCGATATTGATCCTGGAGAGAATATCGATGGAGTGGGCTGGCTGCAGACATTGAAGTCGCTTGTGAGTATGTACTGGACAACGGACGCACGAAAGTAGACTCGGGCTTGGAGGTTCGCACGCAGATTAAGCTTGTCATCGCTGTATTTTACCTATCTGAAGTAATACCACCATTCCCTCTTCACCTTTCTTCCACCAGAAAGTTCGGACGCAAGAGAACCCAAAAGGACGAGGAGGTCATGGACTCAGTGTGAGAACGCTTCAAAGGTCTGTCTTTCTACCACAACGACCTCCGCATCAATGATTTCTGCCGACCTATGTGCAATTTCAACGGATCTTCCTCTTCGTCAACGTCTGCATATGAGGAGGAGGAACGAGGAGGGAAGAGTATCGGACCGGGAGACGGCCTCACAACTAAAATGAAAGTAAGGAAGCGTTCAGAGATAACGCATCAAACCGTTACTTACTTGCAACATTGCTCTGTGGGCGAGGTCCCAGAATCTGATTGATGGACTCCAATAGCTCACCTGCTGCCGTCGATAAGTTCGTGGCCATGGGAGGCGGAGGGAGAGGCGGAGGAGAAGGCGGAGGAGAAGGCGATGGCGGGGGGCGCAGAGGGTCTTCCAGATCGACCGGATACCTCTTAGGTCTGTGCTGTATGGGTATCGTCGGCTGTGGTGTCAACCAATTCGACCATTTCGGTTTGAGATGCGCACCCATGACGCGGCAGGCGTCTTGGACGTAGTACATCTGAACGCCGTTCTGGGAGACGATGTCTTCGCACTGGTTGCGCACTGTCATCTGTGTGAACTCCATCATGGCAGGTATCAAAGAGTCCGGGATAGGGTGTGAATCGCAGATTTGCCAGGGTGCACATGCAAAGACGAGCTTGAGATGAAGCTGGGGCTTTTGTTCTGGATGAGGCGATAGGGTATCGGGGGAAGAGACATTGATGAACCCAGGGTTGTGCAGCTCACAGCGAAGCAATATTTGCACCAAGCATCGCCAGACGTCTCGAACGTATGAGTTCATATAGAGACCAGGACTGTAATATACCGGTACTTCTTGTGACAGTTTCCAGTCGCGGAAATCTTTCTCCCAACCAATGAAGGTGTGTATGGAGGGGAGGATGTTCCACTTCTTTAGACCGACAGGAGACTTCATGTAGTTCGCAAAAGCTAGACATTTCGGGGCGAAGTGGTCCACTACGTGTTGAATCCATTCTTCTCGAGACGCAAGGGCGGCCACGATGTCTAGAAATGCAATGATCCACAAGTAGTACTCGGGCGAGCGCTGCCTCGAGTCCACAGTTTTGCCATATAGTACCGGTGCGGAAGACGAGAGTGCTGTACAGAAATTCTCGATGCCACCCATATTGTATACAAGGCATGATAGACACGCATCGTCGACGTCCATCTCCATTCCGCATAGTACACGGGTGAGTTTGAGACCAGCATGCCGTAGAGCGATGTTTGGATGCGTCATGGACCACAAGAGAATGTCGTATAACTCCGAACACTGCGGCTCTGCATGGATCATTGGAATCTCACTCAGGAGAATCAAACAATTGAAGAGCGTGTTCATGTCGAAGGCCATGGTGAGAGGATCCGATACGCCGTTCCGTGCATCAGACATGATGGCGAGTATCCACGTGACATCGCTAGCTTTGAGCGAGACGAACGAGGAGGGTATGCGGACGTTCAGCTGGATCTGCCAAACCTGGCGCATCATACTCAAGTGCAAGCCGTTTGGGGTTAGTGCAGGGGCCTCCAACAAGCCTGGATTTGGGCATGCCATGGAGACGATGAGGTGTATGATATTGGGAAGTTCAGGTGATAGTTGCTGTAACCGATAAGCCCACGCAGAAGGGTAAATGAGTTCTTCGGGGTCCCAACGTTGAGTGGCAGCGCAAATGACACGGCAGAGGTGAAGATTCCATGTGTGAAGGCCGTTGTAATGGAAGTAGGGTGCGGATTCGAGGTCGTAGGTCATCGCTCGGTCGAACTGCAAGCGTACGAACGGCCTGATCAATATCGAGCGGATTCGCTCTCGATCCTTGTGGAATTGTTGTACACGCGACCCTGGCAGCGGAAACTTCAGGTTGGACAGGACCATTCTCGCGTATTCCTTAGCATAAGCACTAGAAATGACATCTCAGAACAGTGATAAATTGCATTATATGGAGACGAACCTTTTATCTGGATATGCAAGAAGTTCCAACGGGAGTTCAGAGCCGACCAATACGGCAGACGCGAGGATACAGTTTGCTCGTGCTCTCGTGCTGATGCCATCCGACACTAGCCACTGAGAGGCAATTGTCGCAAAATACTGCTTCCGCCGTGTCCCGATTTGACGACCGCACACACAGAATAGCATCTGGTGAGAAAACCAATCGACAAACGATGTTTGCGGCAGGATAGGAACAGGATCATCAGGATCAGGAAGCCCGTCTTCAATATGCATTTCGTTGGAAGGGAACAGTGCCAGCAGTGCTTCGCAGATAAACCTCAGGTCCGGGTCATCTCGGATATCGATACGACCAAGCCACCCGAAACCGGACGCTGGGTACGTCGACCAAACCGGCTGAGTACTCATCTGCCGCTCCATATAGACGTTGAGTATGGCTTGACCGCATGCGAGAGCTCTGTCGCGAGCAAAAGGAAGCAATTCCACCAAGGACGGATGTTGACTAAAACAACGAGTGAAAGTTTCTCGAAGTTGCTGCAACATGGGAGCGAGGTTTATTTTGGCGTGTTGCCATTCAACCTCGAGGCTCATACGAGCAGCGGTGGTAATAACATCAGAGTCGGTGGATGTGACCAGGAGCCATTCTACGCAAGGTGTGTCCAATTGGTTCGTAGTGTGTGGTTTCTCGACAAGAGTGATGTCGTCATCCTGTGATTCCGTCGCCGGTGATTCGGAGAGGATGAGATCTTGTGGCTTAGGGAACGAGTGTGTAATCGTTTTGGACACAGTGCGAGAGAATCGTGTCCAGGCTTCCGTGAGCAATTCGGTGATGGGAGTGTGGAAAGGGCAATCTGGGAAAATTAGAGCGCACAAGATGAAGAAGCCGTAGACGACGACTCCGACCACGTTTGTAGCAACGATCACGGTAGCAATGGTTTGCTGCTGCCCCCACATATAAGCGGACAACGCCACACCGAAGAGGAGGAGGGATGCTTGCAAGAGAAGAGGAATGCATGCTAACACGAGGTCGAATTGCCAAACCCGCATAGAGATGAGCTTGCGCTGGCGGTCGATGCAACGATCCTCGACGGTACCGCGTTCTCCAACGCGAGCATAGTGGCTAAGCCACTCTTTGCCCAGCATTGCAGCAAGGGCAGCGAAAAGGCTGGTACCCAGGCTAGCATACAGCAAACTCTGAACCCAGACAGTGATGCGGTCGGGACCAGTGAACTGAGGAAGCTCCAGGGTCTGCCCTGGGAAGGCGGTACTGTTGAGGGAACGAACGATCATCATGAGCAAGACTTGAGTAGTGGCATTGGGATCCGCGGCCAAGTTTGGTTGCAGTGCAGTAACAAATGTTCCACCGACAGCAGAAAACAGACCGGCCTGAAAGGACCCACTTGAAACGATGTCGTTGACGAAGAGAAAGAGATCCGCTTACAAATATCAGCGAGATGTCCAATTCACCGTTACACTTGCGAGAAAAATCGAGGTGGAACTCTTCAGCTTCGATTTTGTACATCTTCCAGAAACGAGCGCGGAGGTCGTGGTCCACGCGAACAATCGACGATTGTTGTAATATCCTCAGGATCTCTTTGAGAAGCTCTAGCTTCACATTGCGCAGTCTAAGAACGAGCAAGAGATTTAGCTTGTACGTGTGATGAATGATGAATATGCTCACTTAGGATCCGACGCAACAGGAATGCCTTCTGTGGATCTGGTTTCAGCGTGGTCACTCTGAGGACTGCATGGGCAGATATCCAAATCAGCGACCGTGACGTATGAGTAGAAGCTGACAGAAAACGCACTCGGTGGTCGATGATGGTACACCGGATCCCTCAGCATAACTCGCAGCGTCCCTCTCTGGATCATTTTCCGGCGAGACATGCTCCCGCGCTCCTGGGTCACTTACGTTTCCACTTGCAAGACCGGTCATAGACTGCGGAGATATAACGATCGTTGGGAGTCCATCGCTCTGACTGCTCCTTGAGTCCGGCCTGATAGCTCTGTCAACTTCGCAGTAAGTCGCCTGTGAATCGAGGTTTTCGATATAGATCTCCAAACTCACCGAATAGATGCAGGTCGACTTGAATCGCTCAAGTCGTCGTTGTAGAACTCACGCGGATATCTTCCTACGGCCTCCGGATCAGGTGTTGGTTGGTACATTTCCCGTCAAATTTGCTGGCGACCGAGAGCGAGGGGAAATATGAACGTGGGCAAGAGGCACACGTGGTATATTAATTGTATGCATTGATATATCCTGTGAGGACCGCATTCGTGCTGCTTCCAAGCATGTGTTGGGTCGGAAGTGGTTGTGCCAGCGATCAAAGCGCCAGTATTCGATATGGACATATGTTCAGAGCGGGTGCTGAAATTGGAGTGGGTTGCACTGAACACGGTGCGCGAGGTTGAAAACTGTAAGAAAAGACGGTGGACGCAGGAACATCCACGTACGTAGGTCTCACCGATTCAGAAGACCCACCTGCTAACGTAGGCGGTACATGCAACGTTACCGCTGCCACTGATTCCAAGATGACTCGGAGAGTACTGTCAGTGCATAGGCGAGAGATATTTGACAACTTGGACAGGATGATTGGATGCTGGCGGTGGATGAGATATGGATCATTGTCGTCTCGTACCCAGACTGGAACCGCACCCAGTCACCGCATTCTACGTCTGGGGCATTTACCCCGGGAAATCACCCCGTCCATCCAAAATATTCCCAAGCGCCGGCAAAGGCTCTCTTGTCGTCGCAATCATCACTTCCATCAGTAACGTCACGACAGTCGCGTGGATCGCTTGCCTTTCCCGTCTCACAAGTTACTGAACGCTATTCGTTCATAACATTTTGAACCTCGATAAAGGGTTTCGTTAGCGGCAGAAAGGGTTCGATTCCAGTCTGGTTTCGAGACGAGATCATTGAATTTGGATGAGAGGAAGCGTGAGCGCTTGTGCAATCGTAGGAGTAAGGCCAAGAAATTCAGATTCTAGAAGAGAGAGAGAGAGAAAAAGTAGTAGAATACAGGGAAGTCGCTACGGTACATCAGTCCATCTTCGGGGTCATTACAGGATCATAATATATCAAGCAGGAGAAACAAGACCAGTCGGAAAGTCATGAAGAAATGAAACGTAATCACAAGGGCCCGGGTATTTCGTAAGGGGTGTCTTGCTGAATTGCAGACATTCAAGTTGTCGAGCAGGAGTTGGCGTCTTTCAGTTGGGATTTCCGTCAGAAAGCCCCTCACCAGATAATGGAGCGAGGTGCGTGGGTGGGGGTCCATCCTTCAGGTGGCGTGAAAGGTACGAAATGTTGAGTAACTACTGGGCTCGGATTTGTCGCAGGCGGAGTGGTCTAATACATATGTCAGATATAGTACAAAGGCATAGAGAAACAACCAAAGCAGACTCACCATGGCAGCCTCGTACCACCAGGGTATTCCTATCAAAAGGTAAGCACACGGTGCGCATCACAAAGGCAGAAGCAAACGACTAACGTGGTTGAGCCGCAGCGGGTGCTGTCGCTGGCAGAGTCGGCTGTGCGCGCACAGGGCGCGGATTGGCAGTAGGAATTGGGCCGGAGCAATTACGACAGTTGTAGCAGGTGCAACCACAGTGTACATTGATCACGCGTTGATGATTGCATATCGGGCATCTGCAGCCTTCAGGATGGGCACCACCCTCGTCTGTATATTGCCACCTTCCGACCATTGTTGCGCGTTGTGGAGCGGGGGTGTTGTTGATGGGGAGATAGGAAGGATGAAGTTGAGGTTGAGAACGAGGTGTGGTGGAGCGATAGGGTTTGAGTTGTCGAGGTTGTTGTTTGCAAGGTAGCTTTCCCTTCAGTTGTGACCACCAGCGCATCAAACGTCTGTCAAATAGTGAGCAAGAGGTGGGACGAGGAACGTGCATCCACTTACAAGTTGCGCTTGTTATGGAGTCTGGAGGAGAGGTAGTGGTATGTGATTGTAGGGTTGGGGATAGAGACCCGAAGCTTTTATAACCTAATGCGAGGGCCTCGTCATCTCTTTGGACCACATGTTGTCGCCACACTTTTGGGCTGTGTTGTCGTACTTGGGGGAGTGGCTACTAGGCACCGCCACAAGTTACTATGTAGCCTTTTGTCCACAGCGAATTTGACTGATATGGTCGCATCGTCGTCCTTGTACAAGGAGTCGATACAATCGTTGCTCGCAATGGCGATTGAGAAGGTCAAATCATAGAGTGGACATCAGCCAAAATGCATCATGTTACCCGGGCCTCTACTCGCTCGAATATAGGAAACAAGGACCGCTTGCCACCGACAAGATTGTCCCGGGAAACCATAGCGATTTTGCTATTGTTCATCGAGGGTAGTACTATGACCTTCGCGCCAAGCCGATTACCGGAAACGCAAGGCTTCCCGGAGCTGTATATCGGGCCCAAGTACTGCAAGATCGAATGAGGTAGGTGACTGTAGGTGACTGCCGGCCCTGTGATGAATTTGGATTAGTACAGATTGAGATGTGAAAGAGGAAACATGTGCACGCCCACATCGGCCTGCCTTGTATAACACGTTGTGTATGCGTATTTGAGACTTGGAGAAACCGGTAAATTTGTTCTAGCTGTACGAAATACAATACGGTACTGCTTTGCTGAGCAGCCGTAAGCTGCCTTTAACCGTCACGCTCGAGCGTTTTGTATTCCCCCGGGCCCTCGATGAGATGATAAGTAGATCCCAATATGGCCCGAGCAAGGGTCTGACACCGTCTGAGCACGTACATATACGTTTACTGCATCATCTATCGACGTCAATCTTTCGTTTGTGTTATCAGCAAAGGGACCGAAGTAAGCAAAGGCTAAATCTCACTCTGCCAGTGACCCCCTCACGATGCGCCGACCATCTGTTGCTCTGCTAGAGTATGGGTGTATGATCGCATGTACTATGCATGTTCGCTTGAAAACTGGGGGCAATACTGAGTTCGAACGGAGCCGAACTCTTGAACATGGGGGGCGGTGGCGCCATGCTCTGAGAAAGCACTTGAAGCGCCCATAGTATCACAATTTGTATAAACGCCGGCGCCCATGCACATGCACCGGTGTAGTGCCTGCTCCGAGCAATCAGTGTGTATGGATCTGCCAGTGCTTACCTTGTTTTCTTCCAATATTTCTCTCCGTTTGAGCTCCTGGGTCCTTGTGTTCATAGGCGCAAGACGTCAATACTTTGTTCTTGACGGATAACTTCACTTCGTAACGAGGGAAGTCATTGACATCTCCGAGACGACTTTGATACTCTGGCAGCCTCGTCGGTGCCTTCTCGTGATATGACACCCCTCATGTTGATACCGGTGCACTCCAATGCTACAGCGTCTCTTCGTCTAATATAGAGACCCCCTCCCCCGTCACGGTCTCCTCATTCACGTCCCCTCACAATGCCTCCCATACCGGTCTGCATCCCGCGTCACGACGAGCCTTCGTTTGCTTCTCTTCACGCACTCCCCCGCCTACACTTCGGACACGCACCATTCTCCGAGGTGAGGCCGGAACTGTCCCCCGTCGCTTTGCAGATCGCCGTTCCTCCACCAACTTCTCTCCAGCCTCTCGATCGTCCTCCAGCTAGGAGAGCTCTGCTTATCGGTATCAACTACGAGAAAGCAACTCACGATGATGAATACTCGAAACTATATACCCCTCAGAAGGATGTTAAGGATTTTCAGAAGCTGTTGCTGAGCCATGTGTTCGGCTTGAGGGAGGAAGACGTCGTCGTTATGACAGACTGTCGAGACGCCGAGTCTCATCTATATCCCAAGAAGGCCAACATTGTGAGTGTCTCCACCGCTTGAAACCACTCCCTCAAGAGTGCTTACTCTGCCATGTTAAGCTGCGTCAGATCAGGAAGTTGGTGGAGGGTGCACGGAGTGGAGATTCCTTCATATTTCTGTGTATGTACAACCATTCCTTACGACATTGTATGAGGGCTGACACACGTAACGTATTCAGATGCCGGACATTCCGGCCAAGTTAAGAACAGGACTGGAACAGAAGATGACGGGATGGACGAGGGTACATGCTGTTCTTTGGTCGTCGCGAGTCGTGTTCTCATGTTGTGTCACAGTCATCATTCCTGTGGACTACAAAGGGATGGAGCGAGAAGAGGTCCTGATCAAGGACAACGTGAGTCATGGTGCATGTATCGTTAGACTCGAATGTTAACGTTTTCCTCCAGGAGCTCAAGGAATATCTGGTCAACCCCATTCCCATTGGGGCCCGTCTCCTGGTTAGTCATACTTACAACTTGATTCGTATCCCACTAACACAGTTGCTCCATAGGCTGTGTTTGATTCATGTCATTCTGGAACCCTTCTTGGTAAAGTTCTGACCACTCACGTTTCTAACATTGATTGCTAAAGACAGAGGTAGACCTTCCCCACTACAAGTGCAACACGTTCGGCACCGGGGTCACTCGTGCCACTTTCCGACGCACAGGCAGGAGAAGTAGCAGCGGGGACATAGGTGCGCCGATCGATTATTCGATTACTCGATCGTCCGTTCATGACCGTCCGTTGACAGCTAACAAACGAAGTTGTGAGCAGGCGACGCCACGATCCCATCTTCTTTTTAAGTTCCTCACCTGTCACTTTTTGTCACAGCTGGATCGAGCGTGAGAATATACGACAAGACTGGCAACTCACCAATGCGCAAGGATTCCATCGACTTGGTTGAGATGTCCCCGAGAGATACCCTGGCGCATCGCGTTTTCGTCAACAACATTTCCCGCGTCAACGCCTCACCTCCCTTCAGGACATCTCCCCGAGGATCCCAACCACTTTCCGACGCGACTCCGCGGATGACGCCTATCCGTACTACACGGTCAATCCCTTCTCTGTCATTAGGGGAGGCTGCTGCTGTCCTATCCACGGATTCCACTTCCGAGAAGCAGGCAGAGGATATACGGTCCTTAGCGCCGCTGAACACATCTGTGAATACATCTGTATTCGAGGATTTATCCATCCCCAGATGTTCTTCACCTGTGCCGATGACGGCGCAGGATCCTGTCTGCAGCGGAGACTGCATCCCAAGCCCGACTCTCCGGCCAATGGTGGTATGTAGACAAACATATCGGACATGCGGCTGTGCTGATTATTGATATTCTAGTTATCCATTTCTGCTTGCAAAGACGCGCAGCTCACTTTTGAAGACACAGAGGGCGACACCTGCTCGCTGATCCAGGCAAGTCTTCATGGTCTTCCTTCAATTCGGCGGACTCATAGGTCATCTCACCAGGCCATCATTGAAGTTCTCCGCAACAACCCTCACCCGTATATCCAACAACTCATGACAGACGTAAGGTACGTATCCGGTCCGTTATTCTGTGGTGTCTCTTCGGTCCATTGATCACTATTCACAAATAGTGAGCTTTTAAGGCAAGCCTCACGAAAGCGTGTCGAGGCGTATCGAGAGGAGATGAAGTGGCTCAATGCTCGAAGCAAAGTCAAACCCGACGAGGAACATGTTCGAGAGGCCTTCTACCAGGAATGTCAAATGAAGTATCAAGACCCACAGGTATGTTTTCCGTCCCATAACATATTATTTCATGACTCACTACGAATGGAACATCTAGTTCGGCAGTCATAAACCCCTTGTGCGTGTTTTGATTAGAATGGAATGAAGCACTACTGACTATATATTACCCTGTTACCTAGAATCGTCAAGACAGAGTCGTGATCTAAGTATCATCATTCCTCGTCTTCAACTGCATCTCTTCTACCGCCATGGTCATACGGATATTTTCTTGCATGAACAGTCCCGGACTCTTGGATTGCTTGTGTACCTTTCTGAGTGTGTTTCCCTTCTCTGCCTCCTTCCCAACAGTCCTGGATCGCACTCAATATCTTATTTGAAGATACAGCCTTATACATGCAATATATTGCATACCTCAATCATCGTTCTCCTCCCTCACACTCTGCTTTCGCATTTTTTTGATTTCTAGAACACGCCTTGTTAGCTGTTGCAGCATATCTTGTCACAGTATGTATATGATTCTCGTATGTTGTATGTACAATCTTTATACTAGCATTCATCATCGTCCTTTCAAGTATCATTCCCAATGGCAAAAGAACCTTTGACTTGGACCAAGCTGTATAGACCGTGGTCATGACCGCAGATGCTATTAGCGTGATCGCAACACTGCGTCTTTCGTCTTTCGTACAGCTGACTGCATCTATAATCTATCCTCGCATGAGGTATCTAAATTGCCAATAATATCATGGATAGTAATACATTAAACCCAGTACGCCAGGGGGTATCAGCATGGGCACGCAAGCCTATGCGGTACCCAAAATCTCCAGCACCACCTGATTCACCGTCGGTCGCTCCGACGGTTCTTGAGCCCAGCACCGATTCACGAGGTTCCACAGCTGCACCGGCATGGGCCGCGACTTCGGTCCCTCCGTTGGCGCATGAGGACGGTTACCTCTGACCAACTCCGTGACGATCTGTATGTCATTCAAGCCGGCAAAGGGCCTGTCCCCACTGTATATCTGCATCGCCACGTCAGAAAGGGAAAGAATTGCCTGCGAAGAGAGAAACATACCTCAACACACGTACACGCAAAGCTGTACACATCGCAGGCGAAGTTGGGGTGCTTGAGGTCCTCGGACAACTCTGGCGCGGCCCAGGCGAAGGGCGCCTTGCCACTGCGAGTGCCCATGGTCCGCGTCGTCGAGTCCGCGAGCGAGGTGAGACCAAAGTCAGTCAACCGCGCATGGCGATCTTCGGTGATCAGGATGTTGTCACCGCGGAGGTCCCCGTGGACGATGTAATTGTCATGGAGGTACTTCAAACCTTGCGCAGTGTCAATGATCTACCACAGCACGCACACTTCAGTTCAGAATCGGCATGAGGAGGTGATGTTGACGTACCCAGGCGGGTCGGAGAGTGTCCAAGACGTGAGCTTGGAATGTCCGCATCGCGATTTTCACGCTTCCATTCCCTTCCCACTTTGACGCCACAGCCAACCTCGACGGAAACAGCTGACTGTCCACCCCCAAGAAAGGCTGGATGTTCGGATGAGACAGCTGCCGCCAGATGATGATCTCTCGCAGGAGAGTGGCATATCCGGACTGAAAATCGAGAACGCGCAGGACCTTGAGAGCTACATCCTTCTCTCCCCACTTCCCCCGATACACGTCTCCAAACGCTCCCGAGCCTACGACTTTCTTTGACACGAGCACCACTCCGTGTAGATAGTAGCTATCGGGAAGACTGTTGAATTGCGTGGCGCTTTGTAGCAGGAGACGGAGTGAGCCTGTATCACTAACATCGCGGTCAGCCTGACCCCGACTGTTGTTTATGTTCTAGTACACATCGCGAGTATCAAAGAATCGTCGGGGTGAAAACAGGTAGTGCCACTCACATCTTGCAGTTTCTGTAGCGCCTGCCCCACTCTTACATCGGATGATAGACTTGCAAAGGCAACACGGAAAGGATGGTCTGGAGGGAGCGCGGCGAGCTTCTCGTGAAGCAAGGCTTCTGGTCCATGCGCGCCGGGTAGCATATCGGCCT
This sequence comes from Antrodiella citrinella, assembly GCA_004802725.1. Taxonomy (NCBI): domain Eukaryota; kingdom Fungi; phylum Basidiomycota; class Agaricomycetes; order Polyporales; family Steccherinaceae; genus Antrodiella; species Antrodiella citrinella. The sequence continues at coordinate 49,977 of SGPM01000141.1, read as the reverse complement.
TGGGAGGAGCGGCCAGCGCATCTTGGATAACATCGCCGAATGTCTCGACTGAAGGGCGAGGCATACCGCTAGCGTAACTTGGTGAGCGGAGAGGATGAGATCTTGAGTGGATCCTGCTCACCGATGGGAAGATCCATATAGGCAAGTGCGGAAACGGCATATCGCCGTCTAGACACGCAGTTCGAACTCTTTTTGACAGACACCCTGCAGCACGCATCATCATCAGGTGATAGAAGATACGCTGGGATCTGTCTTGACGCTTTCGGCGCTCAGCGTTCTCTGTTTGTCGTTCAGTCTCGGCGGTGATGTAATCCTCTACCATGACTTCTTGCATGCGTTAGGTGCTGATGTCCTAGGTCATGGACATTAGCGATGCTGCTTGAACGTAAGTAAGATAACAAAAGCGACTTGGAGTGCAACATTTGCGGATAGATGAAGAACGTGCGCTCCGACGATCTTGAGGGGACTCCGAAGCAAAAAAACGAAGCTATAAAACGAAGCTACCTCATAACGGGGGTATTCGATAATAGCATATACCCGATCTTCACCGAGTTCTTGATCTTCAACACTGTCTTCAGGAAGTCGTCGGAAACGGAACAACGCCATAGCGTTTCAATAATGAACGCCTAACGTTCCAAATTTTGATTACAACCTACAAGATAAAAGTGCCACAACGCCACGCGAACATACAGGCCAAAGAGTCCCTAGCTCCCTGTCCAGCCCTTCGGCTTGGATATATGAGGTCTGTAAGCAATTCATGAAGCCTAACGAATGTCAATCATAGACTCACCTTCACTTCATCCCCTACAGTCCTGATGAACACACTCGGTCTCTCGGCGGACCTACTTCCCTCCTCTCCATCATCCCAGTTATAGCTCACTCCAACAGCCAACTTGGTTCCATCGCAGCTGAAGTCGATTGATGGTACGGCGGAATGGTATTGATTATATAGTCGTAGGCGTTTCTTGAGTTTATGGTCCCATATTGAAACAGTGCCATCCGACCCGGCGGATGCGAAGGTGTTGTAGCTGAACAAAATTTAGATACGGACTGAACAAAGGTAGAAATAGCGCATACATGGGATGGAAGGCAAGGGCATTCACAGGCCACACATGATCCACGTCGTTTATGGTTCTGCGATGGCACTTGAACGCGTATTTCTTGTCCTGCGCTTCTTGACTAGGGTCGAAGTACTCAACTGCAATCCTTCCCTCAACGGAGGCAGTCGCAAAACCTGGGGGAACGGGTCTATGAGATATACTGTCCGGACAATGTGACTGAACGCACCTTGGCCATCTGCCATGCATGCCAACGCCCTCGTCATGAACTTCAAGCTGCTCTCCCTCGTCTGTGCCGCTCCGTCCATCTTGCGAATGTCGTAAATGTTAAAGAGCCTACTCGCCATAGCGACAACGAGTGTATTGTTGACGACGTCCATCTGATAAACTCGTTCAGGTAGGTTGTGAGAGGATTGTTGAGCATTGGAAGCTCTGGGATCCCAGAAGCGTAATGTGCAGTCCCATGAACCACTGATGACAACATCTATGAAGGGGTGTAAAAGGTAAACGGCGGAAAGTTTGGAAACGTTGACGTAGTCCTTGTAGAGTCACGTACTGTGAGCTTTAGCGTGTCGTATTGCTGACACTGAATCTGAATGTTGTCCAAGATGGTTTATCTTCTCCGTGGCTAGGTCCAGTCTAGGCAGAAGATAAAGGGTCAGAATAGGGGACTGAATAGGTGAAAATCCTACTCACTCTCGCACCGAAGTATCAAGCCCACCACTATAAGCATGCTCCGCATCCGAGAAACAACATGTCAGGACAGCTGCACGATGATCAAACTTCGACTTCTGTTCGTTCGCATCGACGTCGTATAATCTCACTGTCTGTAGAAGGTTTGGTCAGAACGAGACATAACGAGACGAGTGCATGTCTCCTCTCCACACAAGACTACAGAGAGCGCACATGAAACAGCTAAAAAACAAGAAAAACGAATACGAACAAACTCACAGTATCCCAGGATGACACAAGCAGATGGGAAGGATTTGTGGGTGAGAACCTCACTGACGAAATGCTATCGAATGGTGGTGAAGACAATTCGATCTGTTCTGAGGGATAGTGAGACAAGAAACATTGAGTCATGCTTGCGACATACCAGTCATGTTTTGATACAATCAGGTACAACGAGAGTCTTTTTGAAGGTATGGGCAAGTCGATTTCGACTTTCACTAACGCGACGGTGGCAGAGACAGCGAAAACGTATTTGGTTCCGTTTGGCTGCTCATACCGGCATTTCTCGGCATTGTTATTTGCACTTGTTATTGTCAGAAGTCTTTGCCTTTCTCGGACGCCACTCCGAGTCACTCTTCCGCGTCGACTTGGACATCCGCACAACGCCTCCGCGAAGTCCGTGGCTGTCTTTCATATGAAGAAAGGCGAAAGTGCGTGAAACATGGTATCTTAAAACTTTTGACCACTTTTGCACAGTATGCGTACCCACCTTTCCCCGAGGATGTGCCTACTTATCCCCTCCTCGTCGTTGACTACCAGCTTCTGCTGACGAGATCAAAACGAGGGTAAGTCTTGGATCTTCGTGAAATATTCTGTCCGTTAACTTAGCATGCGCGTCTTGTGTGTTCAGTCTCAAGAATCATGATACCGGCGATGACGAGGTAGCCTGGAAGTTCGAAATGGGTGCTGAAACGATGGCTCTTCCACTCGAATAGAAGATGAAGTTCGAGCAGGGCGATGACGGCATGTCTGCAGGGTGCGTTTCTGGTATCCAGTGCAGTTGAGTCATCTGCTAATTTCATGAATAGATACAAAGCGGCAGCACAGATGCCACAGGTGCTTTGGACACGGTTGAATTCATCAACGTTAACAAAGACGACGTTCACCGCACCTACACCTCAACGGTGAACGCTCGTATGGATTTTACGATACAGCCGTTCGTTCTCAAGTCTCTCTCTATCAACGAGACAATCCTCGACATATTCAACGCTAGGCTTGGTTTACCGGAAGGAACCCCAGCGAAACCCCACAACAGAGAAGAACACAGCTATTCAGAGACGAGGACTATCAAGCACCCTATGAAGCCGGAGCAGTCTCCTGCAGATATCAAAGCGGCCATTGAGGCGCATATAGATTTCGGGTCTTTGGTACGCTCATCACGGTAACATAAAGCTTTCAATTATTTACTGGTGCACGTAGTCATTCTTACACAACAGGCTTGGAGGCCTGCAAATACTTCCTCCCACCTACAACGACTGGCAATACGTCAGGGTCAGTTTCGTCGTTGTGCCCTTTTTCGCGCTGATCATAGTCTGATGACCGCCGCCGTAGCCTAATTCTGGACATGCGATTTGCAACATAGGTGACGCGCTGCCTATCCTCAGCGGCGGTATACTGCGATCCAATCTCCATCGCGTTGTGTACGTGTATATCATCACCAGCCACCGTTCGAGGTGCTAATGCCAGCCCCGACGTATAGTCCCCCTCCTCGGGCTCAATCCAAGTCCGAAAGGTGGTCCCTCGTGTACTTCACTCATCCAGGAAACTCAGTGCGGCAGCCGTGGCAAAAGCCCCAAACCCTGAAACTTTAAATACCGGAGTCACTGCGCAGGAATGGTTCATGCGCCGATGCAAGAACCAGAGGATCAAGAATTGTACAGTGCGTCCCAATGATATTCATCCCGAGCAGATATGCTTGACAGCGCCGGCCTTTTATACATGTAGGGCTCAGAGACGTGGCAGGCTAGTCGTAGGACGGAACATACACCCTTGCGAGCTTGATGTGTCCGCCATCAGTAGAGCACAGATGGAAGAATGAATTTCTGTTGAAGCCTTCGTGACGAAATGCGTGAACTGTAGCATCTTTGTATCGAGTAATACTACTACCGCTACGCGGAAGGTCGAATAGCCACCTCGTAGTTGTTCGAGGCATCGCTGTAAACAGGCGCAGCTACACTTACGAAATTTGATGCCAGTGCACGGTATAGGCCATTAAAGACATCGCAATTCCAAGCTCAAGCAACCATCTGAAGACGAAAGGCATCTGGGCTTCATCCCACCAACCTTTGACGTACTATCCTTGACAGGAAACAGCCTAGACTTCTCCTGTTTTTTCCATTGCGAAACTTCAGGCCTATCACTGAGTAGTACCAAGGCAGCTGTAAACCCTCGTTTCGATGAACTCTGCCAGTGGTACCAGTTACAGAGAGCGACAGCGACCTATGGTACTATTGATAGCTCATGATGCATCATGCACTATCATGCAGTGACATGCATCATGCATGAGGGCCCCACCATGGCCAGGTTCGAACAAAATTTAATGGGTAGGCTGCAGAACCACAGATACCTGCTCAACATTATACAAGAGAAACGCACGATCTGAACGGCATGTTTATTGGTCTCGAAACCAGACAGAACTCGAACCTAACCACTGATGGGTACGAAACCAATGTTTGCGTACTCCTAGAGGCGGAACTCGGAGAACATCAGCAGAGCTGCAGAGGAGTCTGAGACTCTGAGAGGAACCGGCGGCGACGATGATCAGTGATCTGCATGATCACAAGATCGAATCGGGTTAAAGTAGTAGGCGCCCCTTTTCCCTTCTGAGTACGCGGTTGATGGTCGTGTGCAAAACTGGCTGTGACCCTCTTATCGCAATGCAGGAAGGATAGGCTTAGTTGTACCCGCGACATCCCCGTTATACCTGAGAGCGCGCGCAGGCCATACTTAGCCGGGATCCTGAGCACTGAGCAGTGAGTACGAAACACTGTAGGGGACTTTTATCTTCCATCCTTCCAGTGCTCGCATCGCGTCGGGACGGCGGGAAATGGCTATGCTGCTTCAAACTCATCGCGAAACAATCTGAATGCGTCATACTTAGACTCCTTGGGTGGGTACAATGTCGACCCAACGTCAACGTCACTCATACATACCGGTCTCTCTGTAGACAAGCATCTACGACGAATCCTTTTTCGAAGTAGTGTTCCTCGCATGCAGTTTCGATTGCCAAGTCTGGGGGTACGACTTCAGCGTAACCAGTTTCAGGCCGGAGACTGAGTCCCTCCTAACGCTCAAGTCCCGCTTCCTTCCTCCTCTACGCACTCGGTTCACGCGACGCCCGCGACGCCAGGCGCCGAGTACACACTCACATGATGCATCGCTGGCAGCGAACGACCACAGGTGCTTCGACGTGCTCAAGGTCGACATCGAGGGCGCAAGGTTCGATAGTCTCGCGCAGGACGTCGACGACGTCAGTGGTGGTGATGGGTGATGGTCAGATGCAGCTGGAGATTCGCGCGAGAGTGGTTTGGGTATAACAATCTCGCACACTTCAATGCGTGGTGGGGGAAGTTAGAGAGCGCGGAATTGAGACCCATCTGGATGGAGGCGACTTAGTGTATCGGGCCCTGCTTCTGGGAACTGAGGATGAATTATCTAAAGCACTTGTTCAGTTTGACTCATGTCTTACGGTCTTCTGCATTCTGAGTGCAGCAGGTCCCGATTTGCACAGATCAAAATTAATTCCAAATAGCCAGTCGTAAATCATCGTGCACACTTCACTCTTTATGCACCTTCTGGTTAGAGAACTACCACAACCAAGGTCAATTGAACGGATGTTCTGAGAGAAATCAACACTGCTTACCAATGTGATCACTGTCCCATCTGCCAATTTCTCTTTGCGCGGCACGAGCTCGTACCCGAACACCTTAGGTAGTAAGACCCTCCATCCAGCCCAATACAAGACCCCGGTGGCCAAGACCGCAATACCGATAAGACAGTACCTATGACGCTCGTCAGAGGCAATTCGTTCGAAGACCAGGCTCAACTCACAGATAATACGGGAGGGGAGGCGTATCACCGACGCCGTTTGAAGGTCTCAAGAATGGCGCAACCAGCACTAGAATTCAAACCGTTGAGGAAGTTTTGATGCGGAAAGGGACCAAACTCACGGAATACCGCAGCGGCCAAGAAGAACACCGCAAAGGGCCACCATACTATGAGGCGTTTAATGCTCTGTATAAATCATGGTACGGCGAGGTACACACCTTTGAATGGTCTCACGGCATTGGGTTTACGGTATCGCAGCCAGAAGAGGCCCTGCATAGGAAAAATGAGTATAGAACTTGAGACAATATCATAATCAACTTTAGACTTACGACAACGATGAACAAGTTGATTATTTGGGATGGGTACCCTTCCACGTCCAATATGAACGGGTATGCGACGGCTGGGGGAGGTGCGATGATAACGATGATCTGTAAGGAAGATCAACGATCAAGCAACATGGCAGTTCATTGCAGAATAAGACTCACGGAAGGAATCAGATGAATTATCAATCCAGGCAGTGGGGATTGTCCTGTTGGCCAGTTAGAGGCCCAGAAGCGGCTCCCGAACGGCAGCGGGATACCCTCCTTGGCGAGCTCTAGGATCGCGGCATATCAGACAGGTATTGTTTACGTGGAAAAAAACCACGGACCTTGGTTGATACGAGATGCAGCAAAGGTCTGGGACGGATTTCAGTATAAACACCGACATGGAACATTCATCGACTTACGATGGTAATCACGTTCTATGCAAATCAGGGGAGATCAGTTCAGCGACAAGGGTTCATATCAGAGGACATACCCTGAGGAGATCAAAAACGAGCGGACAGAAATGTTAATAAGTTTCCGCGTAATTTGGAATTGGGGCTTACCCTAGAGCACTACAGTCGAACTCATAAGTACCTGCACTAGTCAAGACATGGTTCAGCGTACCTAAGCGCAACGAAGACGGTCAATGCCTTCTGGGCTTGTTTCCCAAACACATTCCCAAAGAATAGAGAGGCGACTGTCACGCCGCTCTTGAGGATTTCCTCTTTTGATGACGCACTGATAATGAACGTGAGCCTTGGTGTAAGAGGACGGGCCATTGCAAAAACTTACGAAAAATATGCAATGTTCGCAAGAAGATATAGAACAGCACAGATTGCCAGACCGAGTGGACCAGCGATCTTGAGCGTGCGTACGGGGTTCTTCACGTTGTTCAACACGTAGTTGACGTTCGACCAACCGGCATAAGCGTTTAAGACTTTGAAAGTGGCAGTGGCATACTAGCGAGCATGGTCAGGCGGGCTTCAGTGACAATCACGATAAGGACAAGATAACGACTGTTCCGCGTACATCGTTGCTGCTATGAGAGCTTCCCGCGAAAGCATTCCGGAAGTTCTGATGAGGATCCTGGATGTGCGTGCGACCAGATAGAACCACCCATCCGGTGACAACCACAAATAGCAGAATACCAATCTTGAACACGCTCAATGTCTGCAGCACCCGAGTCAATAAAGGTACAGAAGAGTATGGAGGTGCACTAACGTTCATCACTACGATACCGACGCGGGGAGTCAACCCATGAAGAAGGGTAACAAAAAAGATGACTGGGCATTCCAGTCAGCGTGTGCATCGAGTGGAGGCTCAAGAGTCACATACCTCCGAGAGCTATACCACGTTCAACCCATGGAGTGGCTGTATGTCCTGCGGCAACAAGAATGCTGTAAAACAAATGTTAGCATATCTACGCCTTATGAAGGGTATGTGACTTGCTTGCTTGCGAATACCTGCAAGTCAACGGGTTGAGCGATTCTCTCGCGTCGCAACGTTAGTGGAAACTCACAATACATCCTGACGCAGTGAAACCCAGCACGATAGCATTGACGGCGAATATGACAGTCGCAAGGTATTTTGGCTTCTTATAGACCGCTTCCAGATACACCTTCTCTCCTCCGCTCCGAGGAAACATGGTTCCAAACTCCAACCAGATGAACAAACCGCAAAACGACAAGACAAACCCAAGGACCCAGAGCATAAGAGATGCACCGACAGAACCAACAGAGCCCAGGATCGACGATGGAGTAGAGAAAATGCCAGTTCCGATGATGCGTCCGACACTGCGGCGAGGATGATGAGATTTGCAGCAGAATCAAAGTGCACGAATGACCTACATCAGGAGTGTGCAGCTGAATACACCCAAATGACGTCCCATACCTCCCGCCGCATCTACATATCATTTTGTGAGATGAAGGAGTATCACGCGACCCACAAACAAGACACTGCGCACCTTCTTCCAACGTGAGAGCTCCAGGACTCGGATTGAGGTCTGGATCAAGTTGTGTCGCCAGCTCCAGGATATCGTCGTTGTCATATGCAACATCCTTCTCTTTTTCTGACGTTTCCTGAACCTTCTCTACCGCTATATCGTCATTCGCAGAACCAGAGCCTACGTCTGAGGTGTCGTCGAGTTTTCGCCTGGATACGAACTTAAAAAAGGACGACATGATGGAGGGGAAGGGACTCACCACAAGTAAACCAACGCGATATGATATATATGGAGTAATGGTCTACCTATCAGTGAGAAGTTAGAGAAGATTGTAAGCCGTAAATCAGAGCGCTTCTTGCGCCATTCATTCCCATCATTGCGATTGCGAGCTCATGTACAGAGATGTACAGTGGTCCCATGCAGATTCCATCTGAAAATACTGTAAAGCGCGGGTCACTGAAGTCAGTTGAGGTCAAGTCGGATCAGAGATGAAGTGTGAACATACTAGGTGAGGATCACTGATAGGCTCGGGATCCCAGCCGGTTCTACGAGTTCAAAGTCCGCCGCTCCGCTGGGGTTCTCGAGTCTCGACGTCGTGGAACCTGCTGGGCTCAGCGCTCACTAGCGCTCACTACTGGCTCAACTGGTCAGGTTTTTCGGTGAAGAAATAGCCGAGGGCGGGCGCCTCGTTTTGGTGAGCTCGGACAGACTCAAGATGCTCGACAGCATCTGTCCGTCGAAGACATTCTACATAAAGCGTACATAGTATGTTATAACAACATCATAAATATCGTATGGAACCAAAATTACGAATTCCATGCCTTTGTGAAGCTATAAAATATAATTATGGCCCTAAAAAGCTGTCCAAAACAGCAAATCTGCGCATGTTGTTAGCATGAGATCGGAAGTGGTAGGCGCGATACCATATTATGGCTATAGTATAAAATTGTCAACATAACATCGCAAAAGGAAGGATGTGAAATGGTGAGGCACTCACAGGTAGCCAAAACTGAGTTCTTGCGCAGTAGACGCCCCCAGAGCGTGTTCAGTGTGGCCGTTGGATCTCGAATGTAATGGACAGGAGGGACGCTGGGGTTGGTTCAGAACATTACTGTGGTTCTATGAGAAGTAGTTAAATAGAGAACTTACCCGAATCTACTCGACTGCCTGACATTCTGAAACCGGGTGCGCAGAAACACCAGATTTCCGCGTGCGATATGCAGAGGAGGACATTCGACGGCGAAAACAGTCAGAGGTGTATCATATATACCTATATAAATAGTTAAGCGCAAGAAACAAGGATACGAGTTGATGTTCATGCTTACATTCATTTAAACTGCGTTTCGGCGTACTAGACGCCCAGGTACGCAAAATACGGAGTAGTGACCACTACACTGGCCTGAGTGTGTCAAAAGGTCTGTAATATGGCATGGTATGTTATTATACATTGTTTTGAGCAACAGAACACTCACCGGACATCGATGAACGACATAAAACCGACTTTCTGGGTTGTAAGAGGCAGCAAATAGACCGATATTCGTCCTCTCTTCGTTGAAACGAGATATGTTAGAGGAAGATGGGTACAGTAAGAATCGCATAGTCCTAAACCATCAGTTACAACACGACAAGGTATACTCAGACCGCGGAAGCTCACCTGGTTTTGATTCTCTCAATTTGTACGAGGAGGCAACAGAGATGTGACTGTCTCTTAGTGCCACACATTAGAGAAACGTAGATCTGTTGGAAAAATTGTACATTAGAGCTAACTGTAGCATCAAATGGACTCACCCATGATATTTCCCAAGGTTCAGAGCTACAGCAGCATATTTTCACCGTATGGCAACTCTGTCTCGCAGGTATTCTGCGCTGACATGCGGCAGTGGAGCAACCGCTCTCAAAATAACAGTGGGAATTATCTACAAAGTATGTCCGAGTCAGTTGGTACCGTTTTCATGGCAATCTGTAGACGGAAGTGAGTATGAAAATCGACATACCGTGAAAGTCAGAAGCAAGAAATACGTTGAAGTTGAGACGCCCGCCTTCGGCTATTTCTTCAGACCAACCCGCATCGTAAACGCGCAACCTCGCGCCTTTCGTTCTCCGGTTCATTCTCCGAAATGCGCGATCGTTNAATGTTTATGAGCGGGATGGTGTCACGAGCCTAGATCACTGAGGTATGCGGTAGCCTTGCTTCTCTCATCCTTGCGTGCTCACAAAAGTAGAATTGCGAGTACGNCTTGAGTACGCCACTGGGATAACAGGGGTTTCCACTCTCCAAGANNGACGAATTAGACTCGAATTGGAGTTAGACAGCACGTCTTCCGNGAAAATTTTGGTGCTTGGACCGTGACGCTTGCNATCAGCTTGATTATAAACGTCAGACTATTTTGTCGGGACCTGCACACAGGCCTTCGGCGCCGGAACCTTCATTTTGTCGGNACTTACACAGGCATTCGCCCATTTTGGCCTCATTTTGTCGGGATTTTCAAGTGGCATTTGGGTGGATTGCCCGGGGTCCTGGCTAGCGTCGCATAATTAGTTATGTAGTAAGCGCCACCATATCCTATCGCGTACGCCCTCTTCCTCCTCTTCCACTGACACACAACCTTAAATAAATAGTANGATTGACTTCCTCGTTGCTTTATTGGCACTCGCAGAAGAGNAGATTAACCTGAACGTCCGTGCAAAGGCTTGCTGTTCAATATGGGCGCTGTACACGGTACTGCCGGTGGATGGATTCAGTAAATCCAACGTTAGTTGCATCTCTCTCAAGCTATGTCGCATGCATGCGAAAATTTACAATAGGTGTGTATCTGTACGTGTTTGTGGCGCTATACTATGTGTTGACACTACTCAAGAAATCCATAAACTCCCTGAATTGTGNTCTAGCATTCCTCGTGTACACAGAGCCATGCCGTAGACCGAAGAAAACACAGTTCGACCTTGGCGCATGTGCCAGTTCCTGGATAAAACGTGAGCCATCCTTGTCTGCACCTCCAAGCTCCAGAGCTCCAAGGCTAGTTGAGGTGCAGCGAGTATATCTATCCTTCCCAACAGCCGACCTTCGCCATATCNCAAGGAGCACCGTGGTACGTTTTACAGCTCTCCTATGTTCCCTTCCCGATATTAATTAGTCCCAGTTCTTCCAGCTGCACTATTCTCACCGTCTTGAGCAGCTGAGCTCCTCCGTATCGCAATGATGCAATGATATGGCGTTAGAAGCGCTCGAGAAGTGCTTCCCTGGTACCCCTACGATTTCNTCTCAGACAAAGATAGAATTCAGTCCTATCTCAGCCGCTATAAAATNTCGCTGGTATTGTGCGGAAGTAGAGCAGGTAATCACTTCCNATCTATCACCCACGCAAAATGACCAGTTATCTGAAGTCCTGGACCCNTCGTCGAGAAACGTCTACGACCGACGAGGGCGATGTCAATGAATATGCAGCGGACGAGAAGACGCGAGAAACTCGGCNGGACATNCTGGTAGTGGGCGAAACCGACGCAGAACTTCAGTCGGGAACGCTTACTTTGGCCGAAGGTGTGTGCTTGTGCNGTTGTGCACTTGCGCCTTGCTCACCATGCTAACTTACACTTGCCAGACGCTGCAGGTGGTATGGGTCGTCACCTGGGTGTCTTCAGCTGCACTCTCCTAATGTGCGTGCAGTCTGGTTCTTCTGATTCTNTCAGCTGATATCGCTTGACTGGTAGAGTCGGGAAAATCATTGGGACCGGAATTTTTTCCACGCCCTCTTCGATACTCGGTTCCGTTGGCTCTGTCGGTGCTTCTCTGATGTTATGGGTCTTTGGATTCCTTCTCTCNTTCTGTGGCCTGTTCATCTGGCTCGAGTTTGGCACTATGATTCCTCGAAGCGGNGGCGAGAAAGTCTACTTAGAAGCGGCTTACAAACGACCCCCGTATCTTGCCACGACGGTCTTTGCCGTGGACGCCATTCTCACTAGCTTCAGCTCCGCAAATTGCATAGTAAGCAGAGNCAAGGTCATCGCAAGATTACACTAACATCTTGGGTTGCTTGAATAGGTTTTCGCGAACAAGTGAGTACGCTGCATTATTCTTGCTGCTTTCTCAAACTAACATTTATCTCAGTATTGTGATTGCTTCCGGACACCAAGCAAGCGAATGGGTTCAGCGAGGCATCGCGATTGGAGGTACTGTTTATTTTGAATGAGCATGGTGTAGGCTCACTGTGGCGATTGCAGTGATCTCTTTCGTGGTGCTGTTGCATGGCATCTGGCCTCGTGGTGGAATATACCTTATGAACGTAAGTTTTCACCTGATATCAGCTCGGAGTAGCAACTCATAAAGGAGAATTAGAGTCTGAGCATATTCAAGATCGGGATCCTTCTCTTTATAGTCGTCACAGGTTTGTTCTTTGCAATTTAGCCGAAATTGCGAACTCACCAGTTATCGTCAGGCTGGGTTGTACTCTCTGGCCGCACACACATTCAAGATCCTCATGCAAACTTTCGAAACGCATTTGCGAATAGTTCGCATAGCAGTAACAACGTACGCTTCATATATCCATAACTCTTGACGTCTTACCCATCCGCTTCACAGTATGCTACCGCGATGTTCAAGATTCTATTCTCCTACTCGGGATGGTCGAACGTCAACTACGTGATGAACAACGTGAAGGATCCCGTACGAACTCTGAAAATCGCCGGCCCATTAGGTCTTGGTATTTGTGCGACGTTGTACATTCTGGCGAATATTGCGTATTTCTCGTAAGTGGCATTTACTTCCCGCAATTCAGGCCAGGAACAAGACTCAAGTTGACGAATTTTCGTGTTCATCAGCGCAACGTCAAAAGACGAGATCTTGAGTAGCGGGACTACAGTAGCATCGCTGTTTTTCAAGAACGTATTTGGTGTTCAAGCACAAAGAGCCTTGACTGTATTCGTCGCCTTGAGGTGCGTGATCACCGTGTCGCAAGCTACGTTGACTGACCGCTGTCTAGTGCGCTGGGGTGAGTCAGATCCTATGAAAGAACNCAAAGTGCTAATATGGTACTGACTATCTGAACTTCGCGATCCGTGCGTCAGTGTGAGTCTCTCCGTTATCTAGCTTATTTCNGAAGACGGACTAAGTTCTTCTTTGCCAGAATATCGTTACTGTGGTATGTTGANCAAGTCCAGTCTAGCGACAGCTCTTTAGCTGAACCAAGTTTTAGACCTTCGCTTGGGCAAGGGTCATTCAAGGTGGCTACTTCTTTACNTCTCTATTCATGGTAAAGTGGTGTTAACGTGTACCTATCCAGAACTTGCGAAAGAGGGTATCCCTTTCCCGTTTGGAAATCACTTTTGGGCGTCCAANTGGCCGACCAAGAAATCACCTTTCCCTGGGTTGCTGGTCAACTTTATTATGACGGTTCGTACATGCTTCGCATCTTCTGGCTACTTCGACACTCATTCAACGAATAGATCATCATCATCTTAGCCCCTCCGGCACAAGTGGCGTATCCGTTTATCCTGGACGTTCAAGGATACCCTCAACAGATCATTAACTTTTTCGTCGTCCTGGTCAGTACAGTTGGTAGTACTTCGTACACTACAATCTTGCTCANATTGTAAGTCTTCCAGGGTCTATTTTGGTTGCGGTGGCGTCAACCCAACGTTCCACGACCGTTCAAAGGCAAGGCTTATGAGGTTGTCGGCAATGCGTCGAAGCTAATNGTATCTGTCATGACCCTCAGTTTTTCTCTCTTTCGCATTCTTTTACCTAGCGTCGACGTCGTTCTGTATGTCGAATTTTCCTCATGGATGGAGATGTAGACTGACATTTACCGCAGTACTGGTCGCTCCCTTCGTGCGGCCATCTAACGGAGTTGGTGATACGCCCCCGCTCCCATATTACCTGTATGTTGCCCACCGTGATGCGAGTATATNACGTGCTGATATGTCCCACAGATATAGTCTCGTAGGTATTGCTATCTTCGCCTTCAGTGTCATCTATTGGGCCGGTTGGCGCATCATTATGCCCAAACTGTTCGGCTACGAACTCGTTCNACGGAAGGATACGCTTCCGGACGGCACTGTATTGACGGTGGTGAGTATAGGTTATATTGGGAGCGCGTCGGCACGAACTAATCTCACCGCACCGCATAGTTCACGCGCAGGAAAACGAAACAACAATGAGCCTANTTATACTGGAATGTCACCGTTGGGATGTGTACGATTACCTGTGTCGCAAATTCTGAGAACAAATACAATTACTGTACGTTGCAAGCATCTTCAATCTACCTCGCGGACAGCCGCTCCGAGCCTTCTTGGACAGCCTTCACTAAATCTCCATACCAATCCATCCCGGCTTCTCCCCCTCCTTCCATGTCATGTCCGGCCCATGAGATGCATTCCCGATCGATTTCTCCATCGGAGTCACACATAACGAAGGTGGTGATGGTGCCAACGCAACCTTCCTTCACGTTCTCCCGGTGATTAGCCACGCCTTGGTTATACGTCTCTTGGAACTCCTTCGCCTCTCTGCGCCTGTTATATTTGATACGCAAAGATTGGATAGACACTGTCTTTGCTCCCGTAACCTTGTAGTACGCCCATAGCTTGGCGTTCGCAGGAGGATTGGGTATGCGTTCAATGCGGAGCTGGAAGATGTTGTGTAGCCATGCCTCTGGGTCCTTGTGCTTGATCCCAAGACAGTGATAGTCTGCAGCGCATATCTGTGGTCTGAAATGTCGCACGAATATCGGCATCCTCTCTATGATCTATGAGGGTAATGGCTTGTCCAGATTTTGTCCTGTGAAACGACGCAGTCGCTGGACGGCCAGGTCCGACTCCTTGGCCATCGTCTGACATGCTTGACTATTCTTGCAGGCTTTCTTGTGGAATGGCCAGTCTTCTTTCTGGCATTCCTTACTCTTCAGAACTAGGTTTCAGCTTCGGATGACAGTGATCGACGCGATGAAGAAGGTACGCAGTAGGAAGTAATCTTGCACGCAGAGCAGATAAGTAGCTTCACACCCGGGAAGCGGCGTTTCCAACCTACATTGCAGATTGGCATCCTTAGCAGCAACTTCACTCGGATGCGACGTGAGGTACTTACATTTCTGATATTATCTATGTGCGTTGCGTGTTTCCTTGGACTCGAGATCATATACATCGTATGAACTTCCCTGTTCGGCATTCATTATCTACGACCAAATACATGAGTTGAAGAGGTATCAGACTCGCTATAAATAGCACATACGCGTATCCAAGCTTGTTAGACAACAAATGTCGCGTTGTAAAGATGTGTAGAAGACTAACAATGGACAGAACGAAACAAAGACTTTCAGCTGTAACAATGGTCGCCCCAGTTTGGATATAGGCGCCAAATGACACATGCCGAAATGTGGCAACGAACGTCTGCTCTTCACGACGACGACGACGGCCAATGCATCTTGTTCTCTCCCACTTCCATCTCTCGGAAACCTCTGCGTGCTATTCACTCTACCAGCCATCACACGTTGCGTTGCGCAGAGATGAGCGGGGATCACAGATAACCATGCATTGGGGGTACGGAAACACTCTAGGACCAAAGAGCGGAAGTAAGTACAAAATAATGTGAATAATAGACGGTTGCTGCGACAAGCGAGAGCGATGTGAAGTGCGTTGCGTGCGGACATGGGATGGGGTAGCGCAATATGCTGTGGATATGACGAGGATAATGCAGGAAGGTATGCAAGAAAATAGGTGGGGAGGTGGAGTGGGATAAAACTACAGTGTTGGAGATGATGAAGAGGAGGAGGAGGCAAAAGGGATACAAAAGAGGCAGTCTCCAACGTGAAAAGGCGAGTACAATGAGGTTTCCCTGTGAAAGTGTTCACTTTTGTTACAACAGTGTTCGTAAAAATCAAGAATAACGATGAGGATGGACCGTCAACGAACGCCCGCGTGCGTTGACCGATTCACTACCAGCTCATGGGTTCGTAAGAAAAGAGCCTCGAGTAATCGTCATCACCGCCAGGGGTTGTATCGTTATAGTCGTTCTCCTCGCTCAAAGAGCTGAAGGCACGGCCATCCATGTCGCAAGGGACGTCAAGAGGGACGCCGCCGATCTCGACCGGAGGAATGTTGTCGACGTCGAAATCGTCTTGCAGAAGGATGTCGGTGTTGTGCCAATGGTTCTGCGATCCCCACTCGTATCCGCCAAAGCCCATGTGCGGCTCCAAGTCGGGATCCATGACGTCTTGGTCATCATGGTCGTCTCTCGACTGGTTGGCGAGGGAGAGATGAGATAGGGAGAGGACATCTGCGGGCGTGTAAGGACCGTTGGGGGACAACGCAGATGCAATGGAATCCGCAGGGGACATCATGCTGGACGCAAGGGAGTCCGAGGGCGAGACCATACTCGATGAAGTGTACATGGATTGGGAAGGGGGGATGCTGAGCGAATGAAGAGGTACGCCGTGGCTCCTGTCACTCATGGAAGGCTCATCATTCAGGTGGTAGATCTGGAAGGAATCGTGCGCCTGAAGAGGATCGTAAGCTTCAACATGAGCAAAACCAAATCTGATATGACTTACAGAAAGGGTCGTGTCGAAGTTGGATCGTAAGAGTACAGGCTGAAGGGTATCGTCCGGCAAATACTCAAAGTGCGTTGAAGGATCGGAGTCGTGAGGCGATGGAATGTGGTACTGAGGAAGAGGCGTTCTCCGGCTGATTCTAGGGAGAAGAGATGGAGACGGAGGACACGAGGGCATGATGACGCTAGGCAGCTGGATGGTCTGGTACTGCGGTGGAGGCGTAGGAGCGGAAGCTGCACGGCGGTTGTGGCCGTGACTGCCGTGATCATAACGCGTCGGACTGAGGCTGCGAGGTGGAGACGGTACTGGAAGGACGAAGGAAATACCGCTCTCGTTATCCGTATCCTGGTCATCCCCTCTCTTCCCCTTACCCTTCTTCCTCCCCTTCGGTACCCTCTGCGGCCGGTAGACATAGTTGGGGTACAACTGCCCGTGCTCCTTCTTCTTCTCCTTCGCCAGCTCCTCCCAGTACGCCCTCTCATCTCCCGACAACGTCTTCCACTGCTGACTGATCGTCTTGGATAGGTCGGCCTGACGCTGCTTCTTGACTGGCACGTTGACGCTACCGTCGTCCGTCGTTGAAGACATCTCGTCCATGGCGATCTGCCGGTCCTCGCAGCACTTGCGTCGGAACAGGATGAAAGCGTTCTCGGGTCGCTTGATGTAGTCTTCGTCACCCTTCTTCGGTCGTCTCTCGTTATCGCCAGCGACGGATCTACGCCGCTTATGCGAGGCCTGCGAGGAGAGGACCGAAGGAGAAGAATTCAAAGATGAGGCTTCAGAACCTATGGATGAAGAGGGCGAGAACGCCCGCACTGGCGGTGGAGTGGCGACCGGCTTTTGCTCAGGTTCGAAGGGTGAGCAGGACGGAGAGGCATTGTGGAAGTCTTGGCGGATGGGGAAGGTGAACGCGCGTGGCGTAGGCGAAACGATGTCCACGGTCGGGGTGAAGGGGACATCCGTCGTAACTTCGAGGCCTGTGAACGTCGGTGAGTTCTTCTCACTCCCATGAAAGCTTAAGAGGTGTGGCTACTCACCTCGTGAATGGTCGCGAGTGCGGTGAGGGGGCATGTTTGTTCTCGTTTGGAAGGAAGATGAAAAAAGGTGACGCAGATAAGTTCCTCGAGGCTAGGATACAGAGAAAGGGCTCCAGGTGGTCGGAGGAGCGTTTGGGTAGCTCAGCAGCCCCGAGGAGGAGAACAATTGGCACGAGAGACGGACAAATAACCAAGACAATACGGCTGGGGATCTTTATAGCATGGCATGCACGGGCCCTCCGCCGAAGGCAGTCGAGCGTTCATTAACCCAGATCTCGTCGAAGGATATCGACGATTTCTCACTTCGAATATCCGAGAGCTTGAGGGACCTAATCCCAAATCAGGTTCACGGTAAGATCAGTGGGCTCAAAACCTCCATTGTTAGACCAAACACGTCAAAACATGTTTTATTGTCTCGTCCATCTCATATCCGAATCAACGGTTTTCCACCACCCTGTATTGATTCTTTTGTTTCCCTGCCCTTACCCGCTGTTATCTCGAACGTTACACGCGTCTGGCCCCCCTTCCTCTCCGCGTTCTACCCACCCACGCCCAGTCACTCCTTCCCCATTTTTCTGCACAAATTCCGGAGGGGCCGCTGCACGTTGCGTCGCTGGCAAAGTTCCCCCCGCCTCGTGTCGTCCACTTGCGTAAAATCGGGAACATGGCCTCATTACCACTTGTGTCCAGGACGTTTGGATGACTCAACTCAGAGCGTATCTGTCCATCTGGGAATACATCTGGATCGGCAGCGGTTCAGATGACATACCGGTTCTCGTTATGGTAGGTCGAAACCCATCCCCTCTGTCCCCGCACACTCTGTTCCCTTCCGAGGCTTCTGTACCAGCGTGCCGCTCCGCTGCTACGCAGAAAGGCAACTCTCTCCTCGAATCTTGGAGAGTGCGCTCTGTGGGCGTGAAGATCGCTGTCCTTTCACGGATATTGCGCCCCGACGTCTCTTGCCTAATGCGTCTCCGAGGCGGGCATTCCGTCCTCTCTGCTGGTCTTCGCGTCCGCCTGTACTCGTCCCCTCGCAAGCCACATGATTCAGATGTACATAGCACACGGCCCACCCGGAGATGAACTTCTGCTTTGTGCCATGTATAGACTTATCCAGTTACCATCGTGTTTCCCGACGTGTGCCATCCGTACTTGCGAATGACATCTGTTCACGGATCACAGTATCAGCTTTCAGCGCGCATGATCGTGACTGCTCTAAGCCTGTAAACGAAGAAGTTCGGAACGATAGATCCTCGAAGCTTAACGGAACTACTTTGAACAAATCTTGAACTCTCTGTCGTTTGTTGACCGAAAAGGAAAACTGGAAGAGAGCGCTTGGAGACTTGGACTGAGCGTCGGGAGGCGGACATTTGATTCCGGATCGTCCGCTCCGTGAAATGAGGAAGGGAAGTCAAAACGAACTCAACAAAGTCTTCCGGATCTTCAATCTCTCCCTGGATCGGACTCAGGTTCTCAATCGTCAGAGCCACTCCTTCACAATGCAGCGTGTTTTTGTCCTGGTTTCATTTATTGCCATAGCGATCGTGCCAATCTGTAATGTGCTGCCCTAGGACAATGTAAAAGTACACTCTCTGTAATTCACTTCGGGCACCGACTCCATGGCCATGCGATGTTCAGGAGCTATCGTCGTCGTGGTCAGAGCTTAGTAGTAGCTTACTCCATATCGTCCGTAGACCAGTGATTATGCCGCTCATCTGCATAACGACCGGGCGGACTGCCCATGGTGACGGACAGTGGACATTGTATACGTAGTCTTGTGTACAAACGGATCAATTGCCGTCGGAGCAGTTGTCTATCTAACTCGTACTGAGGTACGATCGAAGAGTTAGATTATAGTCTTCGCATGAGCAGGTAGCGTGTAAGCGCCTGCCTCCTCCTTCAGAACCACGACCTCCCAACGTCGGCAATGGTCTCCAGATGCAATGCTGCACATAGCGAGTACCCACGCTCGCGAGCATTGTTTTCCCCACCCACCGCACCCTCTTCACTTTCAACCGGCAAACCAAATGTCCACGGACTTTAAACTTGCCGGCGGAAAGTGTCGCAGCTACGCCTGATCGTCGTGTTTGACTGTAAGCCAGATTCGCTACGAGGCCCGCCCGCCCATCGCTGCTCACCTCGGATCTGCCAGTCGGACCAAAGACACACCTTCAGGCCGGGAGGCTTCGCCTCCGCCCACCTCGTGTGCTACCATACTAACCCTCCTCAATCTCGTCTTAATTCGGCACTCTCGGTCTCCTACACACCGGCGCACTAAGCTACAACGACATGCGAAGATGTCGGACTATGACTCATAAGTAATTTTTCTATCAAAACATGTCAAAAGCCCTACTTTGCGACAAGCCCCTTTCACGTTCCGTGTGAGGGGCTTGATCTGAGCCTAGAATACTTGTGCAAACAGTACGCCATATCTTCATGCATCCTAACTCCGCGAAACTGACCCACTTATTGCAGCCCTGCAGATCCTCATCTGTACTTCTCGTATGTCCGCTGTGGACCCTAATTCACCGTTGAGACTAGATGCATTCGAGTTGGACGGTGGACGAAGTGATGGTAATAAAGATGATTTTTCCGGTGCGATGAATACATGGAGCAGATTATGAGGACATGTATACAGCTATTTAGGGATAGATAAAAATGCTTGTGTCTATGGTAAGAACGCGGAAGATGAGATATGAATGATGGGTGAATGAATCACGATGAATGCAAAACAATGGGTCGCTCTATGCTTTGGCCGACTCGGAGCTCGAGAAAAACTCTTTCAAAACGGTGGCGAGGATCTTCAGTGCAGGTTCCATGGTCTCTTCGGGACCCGCAAATGTGGTACGCAAGAAGTTCAGCCTCTGCAAGTGATCGAGAAGATCAACAATCAAGTAACAGGATGATAACATCATGCGACAACTTACATCCTCGACGGGGTGCTCAGCGCATGAGACTTTGAGACTCGCCGGCGTAACAAATATACTCGCAGGCATCACGACAAGTCCACCATCCAAGCATCGCTCGAACAGCTCCTCCATCAACTGGGCAACGTTCGTCTTTGCCAACGAGCCCTCGGTCTGAACACCTGTTCGGTACCGCGGATGCCTCTCAATGTCGACCTTGATCCAAACGAACATGCCTGCTTCGGGGAAGTCCGCGCTCGCGAGACCGGTACTCGCGACGTCACGCAAGAACGCGCGCATGAACACGTCACGACGACGCTGGTACTCGAGACGCAGACTGCGGACCCATCTGTCGAATCCAGATATCTGCCACCCGGCTTGGCTGAGCATCTCTGTGATGAATATTTGTCCAAAGGCATGAGGGTGGTGCGTAGATGAGTCGGTCATGTGGACGAGGCTTTCATGGAAGAGAGGATTGGAGGTGATCCAGCCGAGGCGCATTCCTGGTGCCATGATCTTGGAGAAACTTCAACAGTGTCAGTTGATTTGCAAAAGCGTTTCCATACATCGACGGAGATGATTTACCTGTCGACTCGCATTACACGTCCATCAATATCCATAGATAGGAACGATGGAATAAAGTTAAAGGGCGCGTCGGCCATGGAATCATCGAAGTCTAAGGGATCGTATTGTAGGTAGTAATACGGATCTGCAAAACGATTTGAGTGAGCAGTTTGACATTGCGTGTGCTATAATTACTCACCATCCTCGACGATGATTATATCAAACCGTTGTGCAATGTCGTATATTCTCTGACGTCGCTCCAAGCTTAGCGTAGATCCGGTAGGGTTCTGCCCGCATCTTCAAGTAAGAAGATCGTTCAGTCGCCAAGTAAAAGAAAAACTGAGATGAAAAATAACTCACGGTACTGTGTAGAGGACATGAGGTCTCTTCCCTTGTGATTCCGAGTCCCAATTCGACAGGATTCTTTCCAATTCTTCCGGAATGAGACCTCCTCCATCGATTCTCACAGGAACCCAATTGATCCCATGTGAAAGAGGAGCATTGGTCAACGAGCTGAAGGAGAACTCGTCTGCGAGGAAGTGGTCGCCTGGATCGCCCAACAGACGGAAGATTTTCGCAACACCGTCCCCGTTACCAAGAGTGAGTGTAGCGATGTGGTCCGGAGGTGAATGGTAATGGTTGGTCAATTCAGTCACAGCGCGCTGAGCGTCAGGTAGACCGGCTCCAGCACTGTATTGCAAAGCGGTCTTCAGTGGCAGTTTTCCAGGAGAGCTTTCAGTTGTGGTAGAAAACGTCTGCGAGGGCGCGCTAGGACCGGCGGTTCTCCATGAAGCCACGGGGTCGTCGACATCGTCCCCAATAGAAGCGACCTCAAATTCCACTTTGCGAATCGGGTACAGAGAGTAATGAGGATCTCCTGTAGACCAGATTGAAAGAATCAGCGCACGCCACATGATAAATGGGTATCGTCATACCGTTTGCTAAGCTGATCATGTCTGCCTTTCGCCTGGCTAACCGCCATATGGCTTTCATAGGATTCGCCTGCCTAAGGCGTGTTTCGGTGGACAAGTGATGTGAGAGATCAACCTGTGATGATGTGTCTATGGTTCCTGTGAGCCCAGACATCTTGAGGAGATGGAAATAGGGGTGGGAGGAGGAAAACAGTCAGAAAGGATGGGAGATGTTGATACGAAGTGCTTGGATCCCGCAGGGCATTATATACATCTTTCGGGATCCGGCAGAGGGGACCTGCGCATGCAAGTGTGACATGGCGCCGCATGAGAGATCCGCTGCAATGACATCTGGCGATGGGCTGTTGTAGACTGTGAGAGTTCATTTGGCGGCGTACACCTCCGCGGTGGCTTACCCGTTTGAGTCGGAAGGGTTCGTGAGCGTAGCTCTGGATATGGATGACCGATCTTTCCCTGTTGTAGAACATTGCTGTGAAGCTCAGGGCAGAGAACAAGTAAGACTGCGAGGGTCTCGCGGATATGAAACCGTCGACAGGCCTGCAGAGGAACAGACATGCACTGCATCTGCCAGTCACATCTACTAGAAAGGTCCAAACTCCCAAGTTGTGGGTCGACCATCAAAAACACCGATGCTGTGTGCTAGTCAAAACATCGACGGAGACTACCGCCTGCTTTGACGCTATGTCCATTCGCCGAAAAGTGATGATCGGGCGCCTCTCATTACGCCCGCGTTGGTATCGGCTTCATTCCTATTATTTAGTAGGCCTGTGGCAACGCTTACATTCCTCTTCCATTCGCAGATCTTCCTTCACCAATGTATGGTATATGTAGACGGCAATTCATCGACAATATAGCCGTTGTGATTTTCTACCCGCGCACGATGCCACTCATCACGCTGCAAAACGCGCCGCCGGCCATCATCATATGAATTATATGCATGATTTACAAATCCGTTTTCCTAGGACCAGGATAGGCAGTCATTCTCCTCCAATTGGCCAGTTGGCTCGGATGTTTATGAGTACGCACGGCTGAGCGGACAAGAGCGCTCGGTACCAGTGAGCGAGTCATTCTGCAGTAGAGCGGTATCAGCGATATTAAACTTGCATAAAGGTACGTTAGAAATGGCCGGACTCACGTATGATGTAGCTTTTCGTTGATTGCAGTTATGACACCATTGAACTGGGCGAGATCCTGATTAGATGAGTTGAGCACCGATGCTGTACTGGGCATTGAACGCACGTACCTTCATGTTGCATGGGCAACTTTCTCCGCCAGAGCTGCGATCTCGGTCGGACCCGTTCTGCAGCATCCTCCTGCTATGATCTCTGGCCAGACGGTCCCGATCCGTACCGCTTGCACCTCCTCGTCCAGCTTACTCGCCCAAAGGTTCGCCTTCGCCTCCCCCTCCGCCACACCCTCCCAAGTCGCGGTCTCCGGATTCCAAACATCTGATCCGTTGGGACATAGCACCAAGCTCAACTTCCCGGCCAGATCGGCCCGGTTCTTGACATACTCTGTCGTGGCTTCCAGGACAGGTCCGAGGTGAGCCATACTCGTACAGTTGATTCCTACGCCGTCCGGATGTAGCTCAGCTCCTTCAAGCATGGCGTTGAGCACGTCCGGAACTTCGACATGTCCTCCAGCGAGGCGTTTTTCGGGGAACAAGCCGTCCGGATACAGTGTGCTGATCCACCATGGCTTATCGATATTTGACTTGGACTCTCGCTTCAGTGATCCCAATGCCCTGCGAACAGCCTGTATCTCCCTTGTGAGCGGTATGGTTTCGAAGGCCACACCGTCTATCAGGTCCCACGTCTCCTCGTCGTCGGTAAAAACGCGTAGCCTTTCCGCGTGGAATTCAGTCAAAGCCTCGATAGCGCGTAATTCATCGTCCTTGCTGATGAATGCATTAGCCTGCTCCTCCTTGGAAGTTGCGGCGTCGTAAGCGTGTGGTCCGTATGGTGTCGGATAGAAGCCGTCGAATTCTTGTGTCGGGGTCAATGTAGCACCGAACGGGCCCAACGACAGTACAATCCTGATATTCCGTGCTGATTGGTTTGCCTCTGCGAGAAATCGGGTGCGCGCTTCGGCAGCGAGCTGAATGGCTTTGCGCATGATACGAACCGCATCTTCGCGAGAGTAGCCTGCCTGGTCAAATGTGCCGTACGCGCATTGGTACCTACAACATTCATATGATTAGAAGCTCCAAACGGTCCGTTGAAGAAGGTCGTATGACGCTGGATGATGGACGTACGTCGACGTGAGGATGATATCCGCTCCCGCCTTCAGGAAAGCGAGGTGTGCTTCGATGATCACATCTGGCTCTGTGTCTACAGGCTTCGCAGACCACAGTGGATGTGAGATGTCCTTTTTAAAAACATCTTCCAGAGTTGTCCCCTGTCAAAACCGTCACCGTTGACATTACAACACGTGGCAAACGCGAGGTCACTCACCAGTCCGCCATCCAAGATGTAAACACCTCCTTTCTTCGTCACTGGCTCATCTGCGTCCGAGATAAACATGGCCTCTTGATTTTTGCACGTACACCTTCAGCTATGGAATAGGTTTTGAGATGGGGGTTCACCGTAAGTCGTGTTCGTAGTCTGACTCTTTGTTTCATGGTCGCCTGCCTCCGGCACGCGATATGAGTTCTGTGATACACGAGGATGGTACTAAAAACCAAAGACGATCTGATCGTCTCGGTTATGTAAGCTGTCATGGACCCACTGCTCTCAACTTTGCAGAGCTTCTCGAGCTTCTTTAACGTTATCCCACAAAGTGGTGAACCAAGAAGGTAAAGAAAATCGCCACAGAACCGGACGCAGAGATTATAGTGACGCGTGATATCAATACGATGACGAAGCATACCGACTCTTGTTACTGTACTTATTTGAGATTGATATTTGTCATGTTTGTATGTGCAAGAAGTGATGCATGATATGAATACAGGTGTTGTGAGACGGTAATGCGACAAGGGCGACCAAAAAGCGTAAAGCGTATCTACAAAGAACACAGATGAAAGCGAAGTAGTTGATACAGTGGATGGAGGGGGTAGTAGTCATGAGTGTGAATCGGGTATTGGGCGGGATACTGTCAACGCCTGAATAGTAGTGAGATAAAGTAGCTAAAGATGTCGATGAGATGAGGCGGGGATAGACAGGAAAGGAGTGTGTGAGGATGAGGTGATGTTGGTATGCGTATGTGGGATGATGAAATCGATGGGATGCGGGAAACTGAGTCTTTATATCATGAGACGGTGCGTCGGAGGCTGTCTCGTAGGTTTGCGATGCTACGCCCTGCATGGCGACGCAGTCGATGAAGAGGGCTTTTGGGAACCTCAGGCTTTAGACGTTGGCTGTCGTAAATAATTTTGTTGAGGGAATACATCCGCTCCCGCAGCGTATGCATCAACAGATAACTTACTGTTCGAACGAGAACGATCAGTCAACATTTTAGTGAGATCACGATACGAAGACGTACTAAAAAGCTCAGGGACCTCGTCCTCAGATATCCGGTCCATATCGAGGTCGAAGTAATCATTGCCAGAGCCAGGGATGTAGGCAGGCGATAGATCATCCGCACCACAGTCAGGGTAATAGGTGCCAATGACTTCGCTATCGTCGTCAAGTAACTGTAAGGATGACATGCATCAGTTTCCGTGATCCACATGTTGAGCTCGGACCAGTGCTCACCTGCAACTCCTCCTGCGTGGTCCGCCACACATACTCCATGCGCGTAGGGATATGAGTTTCGTCATCCCTGAGGTAGAGAAAAATCAACGGCTGTACGGTGAAGCAAATGATGCAAATAACTCACATTACCCTGACACAGGACGAGTCGAAGAGATCGCGAGTTCCCGCAAGGGTCTCCTCCCCAATTCTTATCACTGACGCCAGCTTATTTTCCCAGAAAATTTCCGCTGCAGCAAGACCGTCGCTGTCGATAAGAGAGGTGACCTTGGGCTCTGATATATCAAATTTCTCCCGCGAGGACGAGTTATATGTCGCAAAAGAGCGGATGGAAGTGGTAGATCGCGAACGCTCTCGAATACAAGGACCGGGAGTCGAGACGTGGTAGGCGACTTCTCCCGTGGAGCAGTCGATGATTGACGTATTCTCAAGGTCGGCAGAGGTGAATTTGAAGAGCATCTTGTCTCGTGGTGGGCGGAGGATGGGAGTTGAACAAGGAGAACGACCAGTCAACAAAGAACTTGAGCCACGAGAGGGAAGACAAGGTTGTCATGGGCTCCAGAGCTTTATACAGGATGGTTCGAGCTCGCTAGAAAAACAGTAGAGCTCACAAGGACCAGTCCTGTTTAGACGATAAAGGTGTTTCTTTCTTGGGATATTGCAGGCTGTTGCGGTACACCATCGGCTATTCGACGGCTCTAGATAACCGAGAGTCAAAATCTTTCCCGAAGTCGCATCTTGCTTCAAGATCGTCGACTGTTTGACGACATGAGAATTGACGATCTTACAATGTACATAGACGATGTACATACCTCTTCAAACTGCGTTTTGGATGTTCATACTTGGGTCACAACCAACCTATTGTCTAGCTTTTCAACCGTTAGAGATATAAAATGTTTGGGCAGGATTGCCTAGGAAAGGCAACTCGAAAGAGTGAGGAGAACATCCGTACAAGTTGCCTTTTCTGGCGAATCGTTTGTCTCTGTGTGAAATCCGTCCTGGAGTCAGAGCGAGATCTATGCAACTGTAACGTTCCAAGGAGTTCTAGGTTCGGACTCCATGATGCGAAAGAAATGGTCGACGTAAACTGGCGTGAAACATGGATGCGGTCGTGAGGATGGTTGGACTATAGATGTTAAGTTCGTCAATGGCCAGGAGACCAAATGACCTCCTCGACCACGGTAATAGTATCTTGTGAGTAATGATAGTGTCTGACAAGACAGAAGAGGACCGTACTTACCACCCAAAATATTATATATGCACCATGGCAAGATCCTCCGCTAAGGAAGTGTTTACGGTGCCCTCCGAGTCTACGTTCGAGTCGCAATTCAGGGACGAAGCTGAAACGGTCACCATCCCTGAGGTCTTTTCAACTGGAGGTGCTTTGTAACGAGAGCCTCTATCACTTGTGCGACTCATACAGACAAAGAGACGGGATGGTGAGGGTAGATGGATAAGTTGTGAAGGAGGATTTGGACGAGGATATGTACGAACCGCAACACAATAGCGACGGCCAATCCCGAGCGCCCGTGGTATTTAGAGCTTTGTGCGCTTGTTACCCCGCATTCCCCGCAACACCTACCACAACGCGAAACCGTATTCTGTTCTTGAAGTAAGTACGGTCATCATTCGTCCTTTGTTTGAACCTTTCCTGATATGCCGTACTTCATTTCCAGCGAGAATGCAGTCGTTTGCGCCGACTCCTGAGAGTGTTCCCCCTCAAGGAGTGACGTACGACTTGCGCACCGCCGCACCCGCCATCAAGAACCCTGTTCACTTGCATCCTTTGGTGCGTTATAGTTGCTTCAGTGAGATTATACGCCCGTTCACGTCTATCAACACCAGAACCCGCTGTACTTTGTCCTGCGCGCAGCTCAGGTATACCCAGACAAGCTAGCTATTGCCCATCCGGATGTAACAGAACCGGTTTTCTATAGCTATGCAACTTGGTACGCGGTGTTACACGTGGTTTTATGCTCAAAATTTGAAGTGTAACAGGGCGCAACGCATCCAGAATCTTGCTTATGCCTTGATCCAAGCCGGGATTCAGGCTGGCGATAGGGTCGCTATCATCGCACCAAACTCGTATGCCCAACAACGTTATTCAAAGTCTACGCAGGAGAATTGACCCTTCGTTGTCTATAGACCCTTGATTGCAGGCAAGCTCATCGCCCATTGGTCTCCTCATGTCATATTAACTGCAGGCTTTCTTACTCGAAGACGCACACCACGGTGTCCTCGCCGCACACGCCGTTATATGCCCGATCAACTTCCGCTTGACTCATGGCGAGGTTGCGTATATTCTGGAGCACAGTGGGGCGAAGATTATCATCGTCGACTATGAACATACACATCTTGTGAAGGGAGCGAAAGTTCCTGTGATTGTGTCAAGGGATAGCGGACGACGCGGAGACCCGTACGAAGAGTTCTTGAGCGCCGGTAGAAAGTTCAGTAAGGAGAAGGGGTGGTCTGGACTCGACTGGGAACCCAACGAAGACGCAAACGCTGCTTTGTGCTATACGTCAGTATTTTTTCTGTATTGAAACACCATCTGACGTATTCACAGTTCGGGGACCACCGGACGAGTGCGTTGTAGTCACCTTGCACAGATGATATACTCATGACCGTTTGTAGCCTAAAGGCGTCATGACGACCCTCAGAGGTTCGTATCTTGCTGCTTTGGCAAATGCCTATGAAACTGGGTGAGTTACACGTGCTTGCCTCGAGTTCATTGACTTATCTTCTAGCACAGTATGACCCGAGATTCCGTCTACTTGTGGTATGGTATCTCCTTCGTCTCAGCCCCAAGTTGTTGACATTATATTAGGGTATTGCCTATGTTCCATGCATGCGGTTGGACCTATCCATGGGCAATTACCGCGTCCATGGCCACCCAAATCACGCTTCGTAGCGTGTCAAATCCACACATCTGGAATCATCTCTTACACTCTGGGGTCACGCATTATTGCGGAGCTCCGACTGTTCAAGTACGGGATTCTTCGCCTGTCTGCGAGTTACTGTAGCTGACTCCTTCGGTCTAGATTGGGCTTGTCAGCGCGCCGGAAGCGCGTCCGGTACCTCAGCCGATCAAGGCCATTATTGCTGGATCTGCACCAACTGCACAACTTATCGGAGATCTTGAGACGAAGGGTATCACCGCCATTCACGTCTATGGCCTAACGTGAGTAGAGCATTATTCTGAGAGGACTGTGCGGCTGCTCACGATGTTATCAGCGAGGTAAATTGCACTGTATACTTCTCGAAGTGCTCTGACAGGTCCGATTCGTCAGACGTATGGACCTGTGACTATATGTTACCCCCAACCAGGATGGAAGAAGCTCTCCGTTGGAGAGCGAGCCCGATTCTTTGCTCGTCAAGGGCGAGGGTTCATCACCTCGGTGGACATCCGGGTTGTATACCAGCCGAAAGAGAGTGAACCTGTGGATCTCAATGCACCGCTGGTGGACGTCCCAAGGGACGGCATAACCATAGGTGAAATTGTGATGAGGGGAAATATCACTATGAAGGAGGTGCGCGTGAATTCCGATTGACCGTATAACTGTGTTGATCT
Source organism: Antrodiella citrinella (assembly GCA_004802725.1). Lineage (NCBI taxonomy): Eukaryota > Fungi > Basidiomycota > Agaricomycetes > Polyporales > Steccherinaceae > Antrodiella > Antrodiella citrinella. Next base: position 20,657 of record SGPM01000141.1, on the reverse strand, counting down.
GGACGTGAAGTACTTCCGAGATCCTGAGGCAACCAAGAAGGCTTTCCGTGGGGGATACTTCAATTCGGGAGACCTTGCTGTGATGTATCCAGACGGATATATATCCATCATGGACAGAAGCAAAGACATTATTATTTCTGGTGGAGAGGTTCGTTGTACTGCATATCTGCGCAATGAATTTTACTCACGAACGAACGATCAGAATGCTTCAAGTCTGGCCATCGAGCAGGGTAAGTTGAAAGCTGTTCTTCAGGCGAATATTCACTTCATCTCCATGACAGAATTGGCCACCCACGCCGACATACTTGAAGTGACCGTGGTTGCTCGTCCTCATCCGAGATGGGGTGAACGTCCTATGGCATTCGTGATCCTGAAGTCGGAAGCCAAACAGAAATGGAGCGGGAAAGACGATGTGTTCTCCGCGGAGCTGAAGAAGCACGCGCGAGGACGACTGCCTGGTTTTGCGTGTCCAGAGTGGGTCAAAGTTGTCGACAATCTGCCTGTGAGTTTCAGTGTTCTTTGCGTCTTCAGTCGAAAAGTTTAATTGTTCGGGTGACAGAAAACGTCGACTGGCAAAATTCAGAAAGTACAACTGCGCAAGATTGTTGCAAAATTGTAATCCAACATGGACTGGGTATCTTTCGTTGTAGGTATATTGTTGATGCTGTATCGTATATTTGCGTTTTCTTGAATCAATCTTACCTTGCATGTTTGCATCCGTTGCCATGCTGACGGCATTCCGAAAGTGACGGACGGAAGCGTGAGTGATGGTCACGGGGGTTTGTGACTTTGTGACTGTGACGGCTATCGGGGCTCATTGATTGTGTTTGTTTGTGCATTGTTTCATTCGACCACCACCGCCCACGACAAAATACTTGACGACGGCGACGACGTCCTCAACGGCGTCCACGACGGCGACGGAGACTATTTCCTATCGAGGGCCGTGTTGCAGGATCCCATTCTGGTTGTCTATTCTCCTTGGAAGTATAGGCGCTTAATCGACTGGACTTGACCCTTCTGGCATGGCTCAACACCGTACAAATCATAGGTCGGCTTCAGCTCAGCACAGTCCTGTTATTCAACGCAGAAAACTCGCAGCTTGTCGCGTCGTTAGCGGCAGCCGACGACGCGCCTTCAGCCCCGCTGCCATATACCCTACATCTCACGCGTCGGTCGCGTCCAGCGCCTCAAGCTCATCTCCCACCTCAGCGCGAGCCGTTCTCGTTCCGGTGCATTTCAACTTGCGCCGTCTCCCCTCTAGAACATTCAAACAACAGGAGGAGATGCACGATGCGGTCGAGATAGGCTCGAAGCGGAAGCGTGTCGTTAGTGGCAGCGAGAACATTCAGACCAATAGTCATGGTGCCGGAGGTCGGGTCAAACGGCGCAGAGCAGCCCCCGATTCCAGCGACGAGGAAAGTACCTCAATGGATGTGGACGAACCTAGTCGTTGGGGGGTATCTGATGGCTCTGAAAGTGAAGGCGCTTCGGATTCGTGTAAGTGCCACCTGGTTATCGCCTCTATGAACAGCTCTGACCGTCGATCTCACACAGCCGCAACATATCTTATCGGTGAAGCGGCACCGCGCGAGCTTCTGCGACAACGCAAGGATCAACTTGTTCGTCTGTACCAGTTGGCTGGCCTCACTGAGGATGCCGAGCTTCTCACCAAGCATGAGATCGTCGACTCCATTGTGGCGGCGCGAGATGAGCTAGCGCCTCTCCCTCCCTCTTCTCCTCCTGGCGCTATGGATAGCGGGTCGAGCGATTACTCTTCGGACGGAGGTAATGTGGCAGGAGGTGAAGAGACAGATTTCGGGTACAGGCTTAGGAATGGATTGAGACGTCGTGCGACTGTTGATGACATGTCTCACCCAGTCGCAAGACCTGGACAGGAGCGATGCTATTCACTCAGTGAGCTTGATGGCCAACGGCTAAGGACGAAAGCCCTTCCGCAACGTAAAGGCTCTCTACAATACCCTACTAGACGGTAATATATCCCACAATTTCGCCACATCACGTGTCACTCATCCGTTCCTTTCCCGTAGGCGCGGTGCAAGTAACGCTAGCTCAAGTCGTTCGTCACCAACGACCTCTCTAGCTCTACCTAGCCTTCCATCTCCCCCAGCCACACGTGCGAGGTCTCGCAAGACATCTACTACCGAGTACACTGCCACAGTATCTGTACCTTCGACAACCAGCAAGAGCAAAGGGAAGGCAAAGCAAGTTGAATTTAGCCAAGATGTTGAGATTCAATCACTTTCCGCCGAAGAAAGCGACCTCACCGATCTTACTGAGATTGAGGAGACTCTTGTCGTTCCCACCACCCCGAGTCCGCGGCGTCTACGTAGCCAAGGCGACAAGGATGATAAAGCCGAACGGCGGGTGACACCAGCTCGGAAAGCCAAGGGTCAAGTGGGCTCTATGAGGGAGTCGAGCTCAGAAGAGGAGGAAGAAGATCAACTAGCCGAGGAAAGTGATAAAGACGAGGAGGAAGTGGAAGTGGAAGAGGCGGATCCTGTCACACCCAAGCCTGCTCGTCGCAGCCCCATGCGGAAACGTCTGCGATCTCGCGCACAGCTACTCACGCCTCCTAGTGATGGGGATGACGAGGAAAGTGACGACGAGAGCGTTGACATCACTGAGAGTGTTGACGGCGACGGCGACGATGAAGAGGAAGAGAGCATAGAGGTCGATGAAGATGCCGAGGGCGACGATGACGATGAGGTTGCAAGTGACGAGGGCACCGTCGTTGAGGATAACGAGGTCCCTGTGTCGTCACCCAGAACGCTGCGGAATGGCAAAGTCGTTGGCGAAGAGGTGCAGGAGGATGACAGTGAGGAGAACCTGGATGTTGATAGCTCTGTCGAGCAGGATGCCGCCAGCGTCGATCTAGATGCTGAAGGTGATACTGAGGAAGAGGAGGAAGTCATGGATGAAGACGGCGAAGACAGTGAAGACAGTCAGTTCTCCATCTCCCAATTGTGCCCTGGAAGCTAATTTATAATTTTCCAGTTGACCTCACTGTTGCGACTGCCAAGACGCTAATCCGTCTACGCCGCGATGATCTGGTCAGATTATGTGAGACCAGGGAGCTCGATGTCGTTGGGACGAAGCCTCAGCTTGCGGAGGCACTCCTGCAGTGGCGCGATCGCCGCTGTAGCGAATGGGGGTCTTCGCCATCGTCTACCGGTACCGCACGTCCACCCTCAACTGCTCGTCAAGGTCGTCGTCGTAGCACACGAACCAATAGTGGCACTCCTCCTGTCCTTTTCCGGGAAGATAGGGTCCATATGGACGAGCCTCGCACGCCACCCCTCACTTCTCGCAACAAGGAAAACGAGCCAGAGTTCGAGCTTGATCTGGGCAGCCTCGGTCTCGATGACCGAGAGATTCCTCCAGAGAAATTGACCAAGTTGGAGAAGATTGGTAGCGGCGGCTTCAAGGATGTCTTTATCGGCAAGTTCAAGGGCCGTAAGGTTGCCCTCGCAGAGTTCCGAGGACAGCTTAGTGCCAGTGAGTACCGGTGGCCCTCATATGTATGTACGGAGTGCTAATGTTGTCGCAGTGGATATCAAGGAGTTGAAGCTCCTCGGTGATTTCGACCATCCGAACATTGTTCGCTTCGTACGTATTAAACTTTCTAGTTGTTGATTATTGTACTGAGTCCTTTCTTCAGCTCGGCGTCAGCATACCGGAGAACACTCGCGACACTCCTGTCATGATTGTCAGTGAACTCTGTACCAACGGTGATCTGTTCGACTACATTCGGAGCGTTCAGCCACCGACACTCTATCGCGCAGTTAGTTGTTTTGTTCATGTCGTGTATGAGCTACTCATGTTCATGCCATGCTAGTTGTGCATCATGCTCGACATTGCCCGAGGCGTTGCCTACCTTCACAATCGCAAGCCATCCGTCATCCATCGTGACTGCAAGTCGTCGAACATTCTGATCACCTCGAAAGGTGTTGCCAAGATCACCGACTTTGGCCTGGCCAAGGTGAAGCAGTCGACGCGCTCTATGGTGCGCAGTTTAGTAGGCACCGTGAATTGGCAGGCGCCCGAACTCTGGCACGCCGAGCCCAAGTACAATCACAAGGTGGATGTATTTTCCTGTGCGCTCGTGTACTGGGAAATTCTTCAGTGGCACGTTGAGGAGAAGAAGTTCCCTTGGGAGGGCATGAATGAGCACGCGATTTACGACCTTGTGGGTGCGAAGCATCAAAGGTAAGCGGGATGACTTGTGTTTGTCGCAACCTATCGCTCATCTCGTCTCCGTCAGGCCATCTGTACATGGCTTGAGGAAACAATGGTGTCCCGAAATCGTAGACCTGGTAGAACGCATGTGGGAGCAGGAACACCAGAACCGACCAAACATCAACGAGGTCGTGCAGGAGCTGGAACGCCTGGTACAGATGTACCGGTAGCCAGTACTCATGATCAGGAATTTTTATTTCTTTTGCATGGACTCCTAAATTGTTCGTTTTTCATTCTTCTGGTCCTTATCTGCTTTTCTGCCCATCATCAATCATCCTAGTCTCTCGTTGCTTTAGAGGGGCCTTTTTGGAAAACATTATTCGTTCTCAAAACCCATCCAGATATCTTACCTGCATTTGCAACAACCTTATTCTTTTTTTCATGGCGACAGCTCCGTACTTAGTATCTTCGCTTCGTATCATTCAAGTTTCTGGCCCTTTTATTCAATCGTACGTACATCCCGCGCAATGTGTCTATTACCTCTCAATGTATTATAGATTGCAATAGCAGTGCATTTTCCCCTCGGCATCGTAGTTGTAGTTGGTATGGATTTGCATTGATACAGTAAAGCAAGAACAACTTCTTCGGGATGCGTACATGAGACAGACAGCGATACATCTCAACTTCTTACTGTCCATCTACGAAAGGCTTGATATCCACATTCAGCTGGTTCGTCGCCAGAACGGTGGCTTTCAGGCCAGAGGCAGTGATATCTTGATCACTATACACGCCCCAAGCCGTCGTCCTTTTCCCCTCCGCATCGTACGCCAACTCCACGTACGACACGGCCTTCACGTCCGATCCCTCTCCAATAGAATGTTCCGCATACTCCCTCGCAGACAGCGTGCCGTTGATCTGGGAGTTGAGCACAGCGAGGAGGGCAGACAAGGGACCAGTACCGTGGCCGACCATCTGGCGGGGCTTACCGTCCCAAATGAAATCACCCGTGAGCTGTTTCCCACCGTCGTCCCCGACGTTCTCCATCTTGTACTTCCGGAGGACGACGCGCCCGGGCGTGTTGGGCAGCTCGTAGTGGTATGTCTCCCGGAACAGCGCGACGACGTCCGAGAAGCTGAGGTGCCCGTCCGTCTCCCTCGCGGCGCGTTGAGCGACCTCGAAGAACGATGCTTGCAGGCGGCGGGGGAGTTCGAGATGCAGAGAGTGCACGATCGCGGAGGCAACGTCTGCTTGGCCAGACTTGGCGTTGAACCCGACGCTGAGCTTCAGCTCGGGAAGGGTACGGTCGCCGATGGCGCTGTTGATGGCGCTGAGGACCGCACGCAAGCCTGAGCCTGCGATGTCGGAGTCGACACCCACACCCCACCACGATTCAGCGGACTTCCGTGTGGACTTGGCATCTTCAAGATTGGGAACAATCTCAACGTAGGAAGCAGCCTTGACACCGGAACCTTCACCAACGCTGTGTTCCGAGTATTCGCGGATGGCATAGTGGAGGTCGAGATGGGTGCTTAGAGCGTCAAGGAGGGCCGACAGAGGACCGTTGCCGTCTCCACGAATGACTCGGAGGACGCCATCCACCAAGATCGTCCCGTCAAACAGACGTCGCTCGTCAGCAGGTTCGTCACCGGAGGCGCTCTCGTCGGCAGGTTCTGAGGCCACCTTATGCGACTTCAAGACCAGTCTGCCCTCATACTTGCTTCCACCAAACTTATATGTCGACCTGAACGCAGCCGTGATATCGTCCACCCGCATCTCCCTCGCTTCCCTATCCGCGATCTCCTGGATAACCTGGTAAAACGAGATCTGCATCTTGCGCGGAAGATCCAAGCCGAGATGTTGCTGCACCAGGTAGGCAATACCACCCTTGCCAGACTGCGCGTTGACGCGGATAACAGCTTCGTACGAGCACCCAAGATCTGCGGGGTCGATTGGGAGGTACGGGATATCCCAATACTGCATCTCGCCCGTCTTGGCGGCTTCTGCATGGCGCACGCGTTGCGCCTCGAACCCTTTCTTGATCGCGTCCTGATGTGATCCAGAGAACGCGGTGAAGACGAGCTCGCCTGCGTATGGGTGTCGAGGGTGGATGGGGAGGTCGTTGCACGCTGTGACGACGTCAATGACGCTTTGCAGGTCGCTGAAGTCGAGGTTGGGTGAAACGCCTTGGGTGTAGAAGTTGAGGGCGAGGTTGACGATATCGACGTTTCCTGTTCGCTCGCCATTGCCGAAAAGACAGCCTTCTACACGATCTGCACCAGCCATGAGGGCAAGCTCGGCGGCGGCGATTCCTTGTCCTGGTCGCGAAGTTAGTAGTGACCAGGTGAACAGTGTTCTCGTATGTACTCACCCCTGTCATTATGAGGATGCAGACACACTACGATCTTCTCTCGTTCTGATATGTTTCGGCAGAAGTTCTCAATCTAAGCCAACATTAGTCTCATGTAACCAAATCCACAGAGAACGCACTTGCCTGATCCGCGTAGTGATTTGGTGGTGCGATCTCAACAGTCGCAGGAAGGTTGAAGATGATACGGTCCTCTCCGGTTCCCGCCTTCCCCCACGCCGTCTTCACGGCTTCACACACAGCGAGAGCAAACTCCGGCTCCGTCTGCGTGAACGTCTCCGGACTGTACTCGTACTTGAATTTTGTGCCATATTTGGCGGTAGCTTCGTCCGTCAGCTGGCGGACAATTTTGGTGTGCTTGATCGCAAGCGCAATGGTATCCTCCTTGGAGTTGCGGAAGACGACGTCCCGGAAACAAGGGCAAGTAGCGTTGTACATGTGTACGATGGCGTGCTTCACACCCGCCAGGGATTCAACGGTACGCTTGATGAGGTCCTCCCGAGCAGGGGTGAGAACCTGAGCTCAACATGCTTTCAGCACTGTAACTTGTTACCCAAACGGACGGCGATCTACTCACCTGAATCCAAACATCGTCTGGCACCTGCCCGCCCTCGATGAGCCCTCTCACAAAGCTGAAGTCGGTATCACTCGCAGCGGGGTATGCGACTTCGATCTCCTTCAGCCCGCACTTCACTAGCGTCTTGAAGAAGATGGTTTTCTGCTCGATGGTCATAGGATTAGCCAACGCTTGGTTTCCGTCCCTCAGATCCGTCGACAGCCATATGGGTGCCTTCCGAAGGACCTTCGAAGGCCATTGTCTGTCTGGCAAGTTGAGGGGAGTGTACGGTCTGTACTTCGTCGATGGATCAAGCCTATGCGGTAGACCGGATGAGCGCACTCCGATCCGAGATCAAAATTGGTGGGACGTACAGCATAGGCATGATTGGTATCGTCTAGAGGATTATTCTCGTCGGACTTATGGGTAACAGGGTAGTAGAACGAATTGCATACAGCAATCGTCGTGGTCGCTTTTGAGGAGTGCTCAATACGATCCCGGCGAATGCATTACCCCTGCACGAGTCATGCCGATCATTTAGAACTTTGGCACGTGGAGGTGCTTTTCTGACTCTATCGGCCGAATTTCGAGCATTTCTCCACCAGTCGTCATCTCGGAGATCAATAAATGGAATGCTGGAGCTGTGTGGAAGGTGGACAAGTCACAAGTATGAAGCTGTGAAGCATGCATGCATGTAAACACAGTTGCTACGACGGTCCCACGGCAGCACCTTCGTCGAGAGAACTGACGAACACAATCACAAATTCGGCCGATAGTGGTATAGGTATAGCAAGGGTATATAACTAGTGAAAAATGTGCCCTATTCATCTAGTTCAACAAGTCCACAATGGTAGCCGGATAATCGTGCAGAGCAGCATTCACGCTCACCCTGACCATCTGAGACAGTTCACCATCTGCTGAAACCGGGTGTACAGCAGCACCCTGGGCCTCATGAATATGTCCAAACACATGTAGTCGACATTTCGATAGTTCAGGGCTTTCCAGGCGGTTCTTTAGTGAACGACACCCCGCGTGGTTGCCTCGTTTTGAGACATCGCAGATCCCCCAGCCTGGGGTGTGCGTCAAAAGTATCTCGGTAGAAGGCGGGATTTCAGCGTAGATGGCATCGCCATCTTGAGCTCCAACGTACTGGAAGGCTCCGAGAGCATATCGTGGGGCAGCCTGTTCCAACTGAAAGTTAGATCACCGGCGCGTCTGTACTGAGCAGGGTAAGCTGTGCTTACGGGCGACCCGTACACTTCCCATGATCTTCCGCCCAGTGTGATCCTCAGGGATTCGTACTCAAGATAGTGTATTCCGGCATCGCGAGTTGCATCGCATCGCATGAGTTCTTGAGCGGCGATGATGTTCTAAGATCTTAGTCAGTGGCTGAGCATTTTGTTCAACAGCACAGCAAGACACTAACTGCGTTTGGGATGCATTCTCCTGCTGCTGAAAAGGGGCCATCTTCGCTCCAGTCGTCGTCCAAACAAAGCTGGTGTTACACCGTCAACATCGGAACGCGCCACCAGACGATCAGGTGTACATACATCATGATTGCCTGCAATAAGACTGCCAAACCGACCATTCAGTTCCGGAACAATAAGAGGCAGTTCATCACGTACACTTTCACTGGATGTGGCAACGTCTTGGTCCACTTGACGGTCTTCTTCAATTGTGGCAAGTGTCCCCAGCTGCTCAAGTCTCCAGAATGCAGCAGGACGTCTCCGTAGGGGACTTCATAGTTCGTCCGCGAATGGGTATCAGATATGCAAACAAAGCGCGTCCAGGCATCTCCTGGATGTGGTGGAGGTTCCTGTGTGTCGTAGGAAGTGTAGATCCTTGTATTGTCTGAAGAGAAGAAGGGGTCCGGGATAGATGTCATATTGTCTATGTTCGCCTCGACCTTTTCCCGGTGGTGAAACAGAGAGCGAACAGATTCATGTATGCTCTCCATGCGAGCTTCCTCTCTCGCAGCTGGTGGAACGAAAGAGAGAAGTGGATATGTGGGACATGGCGGTGTGAGACGGTGTATCTGTTCCTCACGGTCGTCAGTTACAGTGGCAGCTCACAGGATAGGCGCGCATGTATTCACGGTAGATTAGATAACGATTTCATGATCGATCTGAAATTTCGAGTCAAGGTCGTTCAAGTGGTCTATATCAACGACGACCACAACCAGGCGTATCGACATTCACAATGTCTGGTACTCTCACAGTCTCGCCAGCTGCGTCTCCATTCCCATGGGCCGCCGTGTCCATCGCGACTTTCACACAGAAAGCCGAACTGAACTTTGATCAGACCGCATCCGGACTCAGCTTGGAACTCGATGGGACGACGGTGACCGATGAGCAGGAGATAGTACGCGCTCTAGCGAAAGCGGGAGGTCTGTCTGACGAGAGTGTCAAGGTGAGTGCTGATTATGCCATGAGAGAGGGTCGCGTGACTGATCATGTCCTGAAGACACCGGCTTACTTTGCGCTTGCGAGCAGCCTACCCAAACTCACCGCGTTCCCGGACATCACTGCTGCATTGGATTCTGTAGACGACCATCTGGCATTCCGAACTTTCCTTGTTGGACATGACTTCACCGCCGCCGATTTCGTACTATGGGGTGCACTCAAAGGTGTCACCTTCTCCCGTATGGTCTTGTGAGCAATGTGCTGACTCACTCGCGATCCTCAACCTAGGGAGCGTGAAGATCGTCGGCTTGCTGAAGAACAACAAACATGTTCATCTCAACCGATGGTATACATTTATCGAAAGCCTCGAGTCTACTCAACTCGCGTCGACGTCTCTCATCGGTTCGTCTCAAGATCCGATTCACGTGTCCCTCAACATTCCTGACATTTTCTTCCACATTTTCTTATGTACAGAGGCGAAAGCGAACAAAGCCAGGTCCAACAAGACCGCCGCTTCCTTCGCACTTGGCCTGCAAGGCGCGGTAGATGGTCAAGTGGTGACCCGTTTCCCTCCCGAGCCCAGCGGTTATCTGCACATCGGTCACGCGAAAGCTGCGCTGCTGAATCAGTATTTCGCGAAGATGTACCATGGAAAGATGTTGATCCGGTTCGATGACACCAACCCAACGAAAGAGCGTGTAGGTACCTTTCCTTTTGGCTATAGACTATGGATGTGGGTGTATAGGGATCGTGGCTGATTATTGGCTTTTGTCTGCGTAGGCTGAATTTGAGGAGACGATCTTGGAGGATTTGGCCCTGCTTGATGTTCATGGAGACAAGATTTCGCATACGTCCGACTACTTTGATCAGCTGTACGAGCTTGCAGTCAAGGTGATCAAGGAAGGCAAGGCATACGCTGATGATACTGAGCAAGCACAAGTATGTTCCTTAACTTCGATGATTGGGGTGTTGCGATCTAACATAGAACCCACTCAGATGCGTGAGGAACGATGGAATGGCATTGCCTCAAAGCACCGGGAGGACAGCGTGGAGGACAACTTGAAGCACTTCGAGGAGATGAAGACCGGATCTGAGGAAGGTGTCCGATGGTGTATTCGTGCCAAAATGAGTGTCGATAACCCCAACAAGGCTATGCGCGATCCTGTCATCTACAGGTGCAATCTCATTGCGCACCACCGAACAGGGTAGGTCCTTATGTCGTCATTCGAAGCCGAAGATACTGAACTGATGTTAATCCACCAGAAACAAATGGAAGATTTACCCTACGTATGACTTTGCCTGCCCCGTCGTCGACTCTCTGGAGGGTGTCACACATGCTCTGAGAACCAACGAGTACCGTGACCGAAATCCCCAGTATTTCTGGATGATCGATGCCCTCGGCTTACGCTCGGTAAACATCTGGGACTTTAGGTACGCTCCACCCCGCACCCATCATCACAGATACGTCAAACCGCTATTCATGGGCTGACTTTGTTCCCTCCGCCGTGGCACATTGCTCACATTGTAGCCGTCTCAATTTCATATACACCTTGCTGTCGAAGCGCAAGCTGCACTGGTTCGTCGATACAGGCAGAGTGAGGGGGTGGGACGACCCGCGGTTCCCCACCGTTCGTGGAATACGCCGACGTGGGATGACCGTGGAGGCTCTCCAGCAGTTCATGCTGACCCAAGGCCCCTCGCAAGCTGTCGTTTCCCTCGAGTGGGACTCGCTCTGGACGCTCAACAAGAAAATCATTGATCCTATCGCTCCCCGTTTCTGGGCTATATCAAAGGAGGGGAAGTGAGTACTAGTCAATTCACATGTTAGCTGAGTGTTGGTGCTGACATCAAATCAGAGTGTCGGTGACTATCAAGGGCGGGCCGGCAGTACCCGAGGTGAAGACCCTGCCTAAGCACAAGAAAAACGCCGAGATTGGAGAGAAGAAGACTGTGTTCTCATCGCAGATCCTTGTTGAGCAGGAGGACGCGCAATCATTCGAGGATCAGGAGGAGGTACATCCTCGTGAAAACCTATATTGAACTGCATGCTCATTCGATGTCCATTGGAAATGATAGGTCACACTCATGGACTGGGGTAACGCGATAGTCCGTACCAAGACTGTGGATCAAACAGGAAATGTTACTGCCATCGAGATGGACCTGCACCTCGAAGGCGATTTCCGGAAAACAAAAAAGAAAATCACCTGGCTCGCACAGCCCACACCAGAGCATGCTCTCCTGGACGCGACCCTCCTGGACCACGACTATCTGATCACAAAGAAGAAGCTCGAGGAGGCAGACAACGTGGAGGATTTCGTCACGCCCGTCACCGAGTTCAGCGAGGAGGTGCTGGCAGATGCCAACATCCGCGACTTGAAGAAGGGCGATATCATGCAGTTCGAGCGTAAGGGGTACTACATCTTTGATGGGGCATCCGGGAATGGTCGCTTGGTGTTCATCCATATCCCTGATGGACGTGCTGTGAGCATTGCGAGCAAGGCCGGGCCGTCGCAGCCTGTCGTCGCGAAAGTGGACGCAAGTAAAGCGGGATCAGACACGCCGACAGACACGAAGATGTACAAGGTGGAGAAGGTGTACGGGGATGCAGCTGCAGCCCCAAAGTCGGACACGAAGATGTACAAGATGGAGAACGTGTACGACGGTTTGTGAAGGCGAGGGTGCCAGAGGCAGTTATGAAGACAAGACGTTTCCTGTATCTGTAAAGAGTTGTTGTACGGCAAGCATTGTATCGTTTTCGTGATGAGTGTCGTGATGTGTTCTGCTAATATCCGCTCGGGCGGATGATTGGAAGAATGCAGGCATATGGGGTCTCGATGATCTTCCGTGGTGGCAACGAGCCCTCAGGGATGACATCACGCAGCGTAGAGGCGGTAGGTGCATGTTGTCTGCGACGACGATCTCGATGAGCACCTTCCTCGTTCTCTCGGTCACAATGTTGAGATGATCTCGGATTCAAGTGTTACCCGCCCTGCACGGGGTATGTTGTCATTTAATTGTTCAGTAAGTAGCAGCTGGGAGAGTGTACCTCGCAGGGTCGCACGCATGTGTACTCGCGAGTATATACCTCCGATCGGAGAGCTGGAATGACCTGGTTGCGTCCTGCGGTCCCAATCACTTCCTCCCATTCCGCTGGCTCCGATGGCATGGGGCGCCCGCTGCAAACTTCGTTCGACAAATTCGGACAACGTTCGCACCCTTTCGCACTCAGCGACGGTCTCCCAAGCGGTGCGCCCATCAAGAGGAGTTGTTGTGGCCATCTCCGTCGACAATTTACGCTAGTCCCACCCTCGCATTTTGCGCTGTTGCTGCTATTCGACGCGTGGCAACACACAACGCAGCCTGCCAGAACAAGCAACACTCACAGTCTCCGTGTCAAATCCGTCGCAAGTGCATCGAGGGTCCGAGATCCTCTTGCAGCTACGGTGGCCCTAGAAGCTGATTCCATGCGACTCCGGCGGTAGCACGCCTTCCTAGGCGGGTTTCCGCGGTGCGATGCGAGATGGTCCGCCAAGGAAGTAATGTACAGTATGATACATGACTCGAGATACTTTTAGACCTCCCTTCCCAATGGTGGCGTTGTTCCAGTGAGTGCCAATTCCGCCCCCTCCTTCCCGGTGCCACTCCCACTCACTTCCAACTTCCCTGCCCCAGGCGCTCAGGCTCCCTCTCCGATCTATTCTATTACTTTTTGCATCGGCCATCATATCGTGAAGGCTACGCCCTATTATTCCTGTGGCGGGGAACACACTTAAACCCAAGTTTACCGTGAACCCGTCAGCGCCGCTGTCACAAAATAATTTCTCACAGCCAGAGAGACCCCATATTACCCTCGGTCAATAACGCATATCTATGGCCTCTCCTTACCCCCAGGCTTCGCTGGACAACAAATCTTTCGAATCCGACATGACCCTCGCCACCACCAATACCATCCTCAAGTCAGATGACGAGAAGGCGTATTCTTTGAGTGACGTTGGATCAGGCGCATCCAGCGCGGCTGGGATCGACTTTCCGGATGGTGGGTTGCGGGCGTGGATGGTGGTTTTCGGGGTACGTTGCAATTGGACTCTCATCGCATGCGCTTCTTGTTATCTAACCAATTTATTCTGACAGTGCACATGTGGTGCCTTTGCAACGTTTGGCTATTTGAATGCGTGGGGTGTAAGTATCGTTTTCCGTGATGCAGGGATGAGAATGCTCATGGTTGGTTGCAGGTGTTTCAAGCATACTACGAGGAGAATACCCTGAGCAACGTGTCAACGTCCAGCATGTACGTTCTCTCTCGCTCCCTACCGTCTCGCCACCTGATCTTACTGTTCATCCACCAGCGCATGGATTGGGTCAATACAAGTAAGTTACTCCTGCATCTTGAGTCTGCAATACCGAGCTGATCATAACGAACTCAGAATGCTTTCATCTTTCTACCTGGCCTTGTCACTGGGCGGATGTTCGACATGGGCTACCTCAGACTACCAGTAGCCATCGCGTCTGTTGTTTTGATAATGGCCACCTTCCTGACGGCGCAATGCACACAATATTGGCACTTCCTACTGTGTCAAGGATTCACGACTGGGGTAAGGCTCTTCTGACATTTACCTTCACTCGCGCTGACTTGTATCTGACTACTAGATGGCATCTGGGGTGGTGTTTGGGCCGATGATCGGTGTCCTCGCGCATTGGTTCAAGAGACGAAAAAGCGTCGCGATCGCACTCGCATCGTTAGGCTCCGCCATCGGTGGCATCGTCTTTCCCATCGTTGCTCGTAATCTGATACCAAAAGTCGGGTAAGCAGATCCGTTGACAATCTGCTGATGTACGCTCATAAAGCCATCTTTGATTCAGTTTTGCGTGGACGATGCGTATTCTCGGGTTCATCCAACTAGGAGCTTTGATTACCACCAACCTCACTCTCGCCCGTCGCCTCCCCATTAACCCGAGCACAAGTTCTCTCATCGACCTTCGGGCGTTCCGAGAACCAGCGTACACAGTATATTGCGCAGCGGTCTTCTTGGGCTTCTTGGGATTCACTACAGTGAGTAAAGCACCTTCCGGATACCTCTCTTACCGATCGGAAAGGGAGAAGCCTGGAGAAGTGGCGTTGCTAATGCTGTGATCTTCTCTAGTTGATGACCTACATTGACGTTAGCGCCGTCTCGGTTGGCGTGTCACCCAGCTTTGCGTTCTACCTGGTGTCGCTTGTGAACACGGGCTCAGCGGTGGGCAGGCTCATCGGAGGCGTCGTCGCAGATAGGATAGGTGGGCCCAGTTGTTTGTCTTGACAGCGTCTGCCAGTGACTGACCGACGGACTTTGTCATCAAAGGTGCGGTCAATGTGAATGCGCCGATGTCGCTGGTTGCAGTGGCGACTACGTTCGCGTGGCCGTTCGCACGCACGAAGGGCGAGTTCATTGCCATCGCCATCATATTCGGGTACGTGCCGGCCACGTCTCCTTCTATTTCTTATCTGCTAAAACGCAACGCTCAGACTGGCATGGGGCAACTTCAACACGCTGATCTTCTCCCCGGTCGTCGAGCTGAGCAAGGTCGAGGACGTAGGGACGCGGCTGGGGATGTTCATGACGATCCTCGCGTGTGGGTCAGTGCTCGGGCCACCGATCTCGGGTGCGATCAGGGAGCACGCGGGGACGTATGTCCCTGTGGCGGGCTTTGCCGGTACGTACGGGGTTGGAAGCGACGGAATGCAGGCTAATGTGTGGCGGTTGTTCGCAGGTGGCATGATCGCGGCGTCGGTGTGTCTGTTCGTCGTCGTCCGGTATCTGGTGCTGCGGCGGTGGCGCGGAAGGTTCTAATGCCCCGCTTCTTGGGCCGCGGACTTGGTTTTGGTTTCTTCAACAGACAGCTTGCATTTACAGTAAAATTTCCTCATTCATGACACTCACGCTTGGCCATATATTATCAGTGTATCATTATGTTGTTCAGTCGTTCACTTCTCCGTCCGATCCACCGGGGCCACAGGCTGCGGCGGGTCAGGCCATAATTGCAAGATAGCACGACCATGTACCTTAGATTTGTATTTCCCCAACCATACGATGTTTTACGACGATTTTCCGACGGAGAAACGGAAGTGAGGAGGAAGAGGTGGGTGGTCGAACCGGAAAAGGTGCAGTGGTAGAAGCTCCCGATCAACAGGCGCAAACAAGTGCAGAACGACGCGTACGCACTCAAATGACGCGTCGCACTTCAAGTGTTTACTTGTATTTCCTGTCCTTTTCCTTTCTGCTCATCACACCCTCGGGACATTGAGATCATGGTCGCAACAACAACAGAGCAGGTTTGTGTAATGTTGCGTTTGTGTGCTGTCGAGTTCTGATCGTGTCTGTGCAGCTGAACGCATTGGCTGGAACGACCGTCGGTATGTGTGATGCATGCTATCCACTCATCTCAAACTCATGCTCTTTCTTCTACCTATCCAGTCGTTCACCCACTCGTCCTCCTCTCCGTAACAGACCACCACGCCCGCGCCGCCTCGCGCACACCCAACAAGCGCGTGATCGGGATCCTGCTGGGCCAGGACAACGGCAAAGTGGTCAACGTCGCGAACTCGTTCGGGATACCCTTCGAGGAGGATGAGAAGGACTCGAAGACGTGGTTCTTGGACCACAATTACATCGAGGGCATGTGGGAGATGTTCAAGAAGGTGAACGGTCCGTGAGTTTTACTGTTGGGGTCGCTTTTGGGTTTCGTGGGCTCATGTGCGTTTTCATTGTAATTTGTAGCGAGAGAACGGATGATTGGGTGGTACCACACGGGTCCTAAGCTGAGAGCGTCGGATCAGGAGATTAACGAGCTGTTGAAGAGGTTCATCGCAAAACCTGTCATGGTGATCGTCGATGTACGACCACAAACAGTCGGCATCCCCACCGACGCGTACTTTGCGGTAGAAGAGATCAAAGATGTACGTCCTCACACGCCCTCTCTCCTATTCGTCCCACTCATACTCGTACTCTACTCTCCAGGACGGCACAGAAACGCGCAAAACCTTCCTACACGTCCCCTCCCAGATCGAAGCCGAAGAAGCAGAAGAGATCGGCGTCGAGCACCTCCTGCGCGACATCAAAGACAGCACCACCACCACCCTCGCCACCCGCGTCTCCGAACAGCTCGCCTCGCTCCGTGGGCTCCAATCCCGCCTGGGCGACATCCAGACCTACCTCGCGGACGTCGCGGCGGGGAAGATGCCCGTGAACCACCAGATCGTGTACCACCTCCAGGACGCGCTCAACTTGCTGCCGGATTTGAGCGAGCAGGAGATGACGAGCAGCTTCGCGACGTCGACGAACGACCAGCTTCTGGTCGTGTATTTGAGCAGTTTGTTGAGGGCGGTGATTGCGCTGCATGCGCTGGTCGATAATAAGGCGACGATTGGGCGGGCGGAGCTGGAGGAGGGGAAGACACCGGAGGAGAGGGAGAGGGAGAAGAAGGCATTGGAGAAGAAGGAAAAGGACGAGAAGGACAAGGACAAGTCGGGGAAGGACAAAGACTCAAGTAAGAAGGATGATAAGGCCTAAGGGCGTGTAGACTATCTCTTTTCTCTGCTTTGCATGATCGTTTTTTCAGGCCTACCTCTGCATATTGCATCGTTTTTCAACTCACCTACAACCGCTCAGTTCACCGCTTAATGTGCTCTCACCGACTTTCAATGTCGAAACTCAAGCGATTCGACTAAGATGGAATAGTAATTTATTCTTCGTTTAGAGCAAGAACCACAAAACACAGCCCGCCAAACCACCCAAATCCCATCCCATCGGGCAAACATTATGCAGCGAAGAAAGCAAGCTCAGCAAATATTTACGTGGGTGTCGGGGAGGCGCGTGGGGTTTGTTGGTAGTTCCGCGAACCGTCCATCACCGACCACAGCTCTCGTTCCAGCCCCCGTATAAAGGAAATTAAGGTCTAAAGGGTAGGAGGGGGAAGGGAGAGAGCCGGTAACGAGGTTGGGTGCATTTACTTGGATTGGACGAAGGTGGGACCCTTGTATCCTTCCGACGTGATACCTGTAGTGACGAAGCGAGGAGAGGCATTTTAGCAAGCGCTGGGGAAAAAATGGCGCACTGGAGGGGAAAATGGCGCAAAGGTACGAACCAGAGATAGGATCCATCTTCTGCTCGATGGCGCGTGCGTTCGACGCCTCCTCCCACTCCTTGTTCATGGTCTTGGGCGGGGGTGGTGCTGCAACAAGCGCAAACAAACACATGTCAGTTTAATAGTGCGGGAAGATATGTTGGGGGTGCGCGTACCGAGGGACTTGACGGCGGTACCGACCGCGAACGAGATGACACCGGCACCGATGACGGCGAGGGCAACCTTGAGGCTGTCTCCCGGACGAGAAATGGGTTTCCGAGGACCGTGAGGGCCGAATGCGACGTAGTACGCTGCAGCCGGAAAAAACGAACATGAGCTCTCTACATCTCCGTTATAGACGAAATAAAACCAAAGAAACACGTCTTGGAACGCAGGGTGCAAGAACCGCACACAGGACACGTTGACCGGACGTACGCTCGACAAGTACATGACTACCCGTACTCACCCGCCTTCTTCTCGTCGACGGACAGAGTCCTCCAGTCCTTCTTCTGGAGCTCGGCAAGCTGCTGGTGGACAGCGAGCTGGTCCTGGGAGTTCAGGGTCTCCCACTGGGCCTCGACGTTCGACAACGGGACGACGCTCGCGGCGGAGGTGGAGGAGGTGGTGGAGGAGGAGGACGCGTTGGCGGTGGCAGCGACCCCGCGCGCATGGACGAGGACGGCGGCGGTGGGACGGATGGCCCGGGGACGCGCCAGGCGGAGAGCTTGCATTTTTTGACGAGGAGGAGGACGGTGAGATGGATGGGAAGGGCAGGGAGGAGGAGGAGGGCAACGGTCACGCTGATAGACGGGATTTTGGGACGGGCGCTTCGTCAATACGACGGCCCTCACTCGCTCGGCACTTTGCGGCATCGCTCCCCGGGGCCGTCCGGGGCTGAACCAGGTCGGTCTGGAAAGGCCAAAACACCTCGTCGAGGGACGGGCTAGCACACGGGGCTATGGGCTATGATATAGATTCATCATTCACAACGCAGATTCGTACTACGAACAACAGAGACGAGAGCACAGTCAGGAGGTCAAGAAATTCGAGAGATCAAGCGCAGCGAAACACAATGATACACTAGAAACACAACGACAATGACGAGCAACGCTCCGCCATGGGCTCAATATCGGTACAACAACAACGTTCATGCCTCTTCAGGCGCGGCACCTCCTGCCTGGGGGCAGTCACGGGAAATGTGGCTGCAAAAAGTGGTCAGCATTTATTCTGATAGCTAAACGCAAACACTCACCCCTCAGAACCGCAAGTATAGCAAGCACGGCGCTGAGGCTGCGGGCAATCCTTGCTGATGTGGCCCTGCAGAAGGAGTACATTCAGAAATTACTCGACGCCCCTCAAGCAACAAGTACTCACGAAGCCGGAGCAGTTGTAGCACTTAGAGCCCTGAACACAGTCGCGGGACAAGTGACCTACACCACCGCAGGTGTAGCTGTAAAGAAACGCCGGGATCAATGACCGTCGATTGGATACCAAGCAACACGCGAAACGTACCAAGTCCTCTGGCCTCCGCTGAAGGCACCGTAGCTGCTTCCGCCACCGTATCCTCCACCAGCACCGCCGGTCTGAGCATCAGGGCACGCGCGGGCGATGTGGCCAACCTTGCCGCAGCGGTAGCACTCGGCACCGGAGGCAGCACCTCCTCCTCCTCCAGAAGAGAATCCACCGGAAGCGGCTCCAACGTTGTCGGGGCAATCGCGGGACTGTACAAATGAAATCGACGTTGAGTCAAGTGGAACGAGAGAGAGAGAAGCCAGAAGACATACGATATGACCCTCCAGGCCGCACTTGTAGCAGGATTTGGCCTTGGCTTCCATCGTGCAATCACGGGAAACGTGTCCTTCCAGTCCGCCTGATTATCTCGCAAAGTCAATCTCGGATTCTAATCGATCTGACCGTCCACGCCGGCTACAGATCGTAGAAAAAAAGAACGACACTCACAATTGTAGCTGGAAGATCGCGTAGGAAAAGTGAGATCGTGTCAGTTCCAAGTGTTCGGTAGAGAAAACGGGCCCCCAGGGTTTGAAAGAGTGATTTACCATGTTGGAGTGCCTGCCTTTGGGCAGTTGGCAGCTTGATGACCGACTAAGTGAACATTGAGGGGGTTGGAGTCAACATCAGTCACCACGATAAGTAGGGAGGGAGGGGCAGTGGAAAAGCAAGATATAGATTTCGTCTATTTGCAAGGTGCGAGGATACGATAACAACTTGGTGTCATCTCGAGCCAGGTAATGACTACATGAGCCCCCCACACGCTCACAGCGAAGAAAGAAAAAAGTTGACGATAGGACCCGGAAAGGGGGGAGCAAGGGAGTTGAAGAAAAGTTTCGGAGACGGTCATTACACCCGAAGGATGATCAGGCCAGGAGGGGGAAAGCAAAAAAACGGCGACAACAGCAACGACAACTACGCACATCCACCACAGTTGAAGCATCCACGAGCACCAGCCATTTCGACGAAAGTTTTGAGATGATACTAAGAGTGGTCCCTGAGAGGAGTTCGAGAACGCAGTAAGAATGCGAACGGGTTTGAGGAGGGATCAGGGGAGGGGGAAAGCGATCCCAGTTGATCTGGATACGTACTGAGAGTTTGAGGGCAAGAAAGCGAGCGTTGTCGCCGTCGATGTCGATGAGGAGAGAGGGAGATGAAGAGAAAGAGTCGGGGGCGCAAAGGGTGGGATAAAAGAGAAAAGCTGAATGGATTAGATAATCAAAATCTAGCCAAGTTTGGCCTGATAGCCACGTGGGACGGCTAATCAGAGCATGCCCATGCCGCGAGGCGAAGAGGCGACGGCATCTCGTGAACATGGAAAGGTAGTCTCGTGAACCAGACGTTTTGTACAGTGTGTGCGGAAGACAGACCAGGCATGTACGGGAGAACCCGATCGGAGCCCGAAAACTTTGAAGGCACACACTGTACAGAAACGTCTGGACACTTTCGTCTGAGTGGGTGTGGGTCTTCGGCACGTGATCGAGACGCGTACCCTTTTGTAGACCGCTACCGCGTCGCATCGCGTCGA
>SGPM01000140.1:21002-56161 GCA_004802725.1 Antrodiella citrinella | reverse complement strand
GNNATNTANNTANNNGNAGNGATGTTTAATTGTAATCTACCTATCTGAAGAGCTACCACTCCCCGTCCGGACACCTATCCCATCTGATCCACCTGTCCGGCTGGTAGTGCCAGTGGTGTCCGGGCCCTCAAGTGATATAGCGCCCGGGACACTCCGGACACCCATGTCTAATGCTGGCCCGGATATCCGGGCGGCCAACCCATATGGGGAGATACATACGTGGGACCCTGTCCGCCTGACCCATGTGATATGGTGTCCGGACACCATCAGCTGACCATATCATATGGGGTAATCTCGGATCTCGGCCGACGTCCGGCCATCATATTATATGGCCTAATTGGGATTAAGCTTGACCATCTTATATGTACTAACCGACTGAATACGCTCTATCCCCGTCACTGTCACGGTTACCACCACCAGTCACCTGGTCGTCGACGACGTCTCTCCATCCCACAACCTGGAACCTGGAGGGACTGAGCTGTAGATTGACAGATCTCTGCATATCATGGCGAACTTGCTGTGCAGTGCCTTCTGGGCGTGTACACCGAGCCGACACAGCCACTTTTGTTGGTCGCATCCTTCCGACAAGTCAGGCATTTCTGGGCCATGCATACATATCAAACTTATCCTTGCAAGATGATCTTGACCAGATGCTGCCGTATGGCTCTCAGAATACTCACGAACCAGGACCTTATGACAACACCGATTACCTTCGTTGCGCTTTCAACGTAGATGCGTTCAATCGTATTACATATTTCATTGCAGACTCCGAGTCTCATACCGAGCCACTTCGATCGTCCTGGACTATGGGCAGCAAGTTATGGCCCAAGGATGTTGAGGAGAGTCACCAGAAATGCTTACATGCAGCTTGTCTTCTCAAGACCAAGGGTTTCGCGGACAACACGGTGCGTCATTCTTTGTCAAACTCGACGACGCCGTCTTACGCTGCAAATGCTCATAGTTCTCACAATTGGCAAGCATGCAAAGCATTTCGTGGAGTATAGTTGAGACTCCCGTACAAGTGAGAGCGAAATTTGACGGACTCGGTCGCGAAGAAGGCTCTGTCGACCTGTGCGAACACATGCGCCAGACCCTGCGGGCACAACCCAACAGGCAGTTCGTCCACGGTCTGCTGTTCTGCGAACATTACTTGCGTGTGTTTCTGTGCGATAGGTCTGGATTGCTTGTCACTCGCGAAGGGATTGATATCGACGCTCCGACGCTCCAAGGTAAGTCGTTCCACCCTTGCCTTTCCCCAATATCAAGTTGACAATGTTACTAAGGTCGTACACTGTTCCTCCACGTCATTGTCGGCTTGTCTTCTCTTTCTCCACTATCTCTTGGCTGGGACCGAACGATGCTGCTGCGTCTGAAGACGCACCTCGGGAAAGACATGAAGTTTGCACCTACAACCGATCTAGCGGTCTCCATCCGCGATCATGGCACTGTTCTGGGTGAAGCGGAATGGGCCATATTCATACAGGATCCAAATGGAAAGGGATCCTGGTATCTCACTTTGAGATGTCTGTGCTCGCGATCGGAGGTCATAGCTGGCCGTGCGACGATGGTTTGGATGGTGAAGAAGCTCAAGGACGATATGACCGGAATTGACTGGTTAAGTCTCTAAACTCTATTTGTTCTGACGGTATTTGTTGCGCAGGATTCCGACAATCTGTTGACACTAGAGCAAGCATGGGTAGACGTCGATATGCCCGTGGAGGCGGATCTTGTGTCGCATGTCCAATCACTTGGGAAAGACGTCGTGTAGATTCTGCTCTCTGTGAAGGTGCCGTTCGGATTTGAAGCGGATACTGGAGTTGCGACTACGCTCCCGTCCGCTCGGCGTGAAATTGAAGGCGAAGGTTGCTGCTGGTGGAACGAGCATGGCTTGGTGGAACGGGATACCACCATCGTACGCGATCCGGTGAGGCGTTTGCCAGAGTATCTGACTAGATCTTGGCGTCGTAGGTCATAAATCTCTCTACTTTGAGGGCGTCTCGCACGGGGACGTCAGTTTTGGGAACATACTGATATGTCCCGTCCTCAACACTGAGAAAATATCTGCTGCCCAGATGTCGACGCGCGGATGCTTGATAGATCTGGACCATGCCGTACAAAGCAAGACACGCGTGGACAAGACCAAGTATCAGACCTCCATAGTTCAGTCTGCTGATGATTGGGTGAAACGATGGGGTGGAGAGAATGGAGGACTCCAGTTGGTCTTCGAAACGACACCTATGATTTACAATAACAACAAGTTGCTAAATGCTCTCTTCACGCGCTTCCATCATAGAAAATCTATGATCTTTGTGTTCCTTGAACGTTTCCTCTCCAGACATGGGAATTGGGAGGATACTTATGATAGACGAGGTAAGTGTATCATTCGACCGTTGACAATTCGACATTATTATTGACGCGAAATCCTCGATCAAGCTATAGGTAGTGCCTGGCGAATTCAATGACCAGTAGATTGTTCACTCATGCACAAATCGACAGAATCACCCCCTCTCTGGGGCAGCATAGCGGCTCAACGTGAGGCACGACACGTGAGTATTATACGATCCATGCATGTCTTCTGGCTGATCTGAATTCGTCTCTGCTGCAGGTTCACGGTACCGCTGCTTTCATGAGCGGCGAATTGCTCACTGGTTTTTTGTACCCGCTATCTGAGGCATACGACCTTCGAATGCAAGACACGGCACTCTTCTATGGATCATGATACACTGTGCCATTCATGATATGGAGTCTTTCTTCTGGGTACTGCTATATATCTGCCTTACCCGCGAAGGACCGGGCAGACAACGCCTCATGGATCGGAGACCACAAAAGGAATTATACGAGCTGATCGCCAATCTGTTCGACGGGCAGAACGCACAACTTGTAGGGACGCAGAAGAAGAACTTTTTCACCTTCGGTCGTAAGGAGATTGAGGAGATGTGTTTCTCGCACATCGCACCCTATTTCAGTCCTCTGAACGACCGGTCCTCTGAAGGACCTTCTGCTCGATTGGCACAATGCCTTACAGGAATCCTACGCATGTACGACGTGAGCGAAGATGGTTTCATCTACCACTGGCAGAAAGTATTGACCGCCATCGATCATCACCTGGAACGACGCTCAAGATGGATGGCATCCGACCGTGATTAGGACGAGACACTGCGGGAGATGGTGCTTGCCGACCGAGGGCGGATCCTCGCCGTGATGCAGGAGAACGAGCGGTTGGTTGTCAAGCTTGGAGTAGTAGAGCACAGGGAGATCAGCACCGGAGTTTACGAGTACAGCGTTGAATGGGCGAATAGGCCCTCGAGCGGTCGCATCGAGTCCTGAGATGGTCAGTTTATCTCGAGCGATTTGGGAAGTTAGTACCCTGGTTGGATAGAGGCTGTCGAGAAGTACTAGTGTGGACAAGAATGAATACTGCGACTAGAGGCTACTGAAGTGCAAACTACAATAAACGCGATAGCAGACTGTTTTGATGCAATGATAATGACCGCGGAATGACCGTAGCACGATAAACATACAATGCGGAAATCACTTCGACTTTCAAGACACAGGAGCAGGGCAGAAGGTGATGGTATAGTCTGCCTGAAGAGTGGAATCGCAAGTCCAAAGTGCAGAGTCACTGCTTTCGTCGAATGCATAAGCGTACATATCAGGGCAGTTGGATTCTAGAGGTGGTTGTGAGCTTGACCTAACATGTCAACAAACAACGTGAAAACGTACTGAAGTAATCGTAGGTCGCGGACCCGCTCGATAGGCAGGTCTGGGGGGTGTTGTAACTTCCGGTGCAGCACTCAGAGGAGTTCGCTATCGAGGGATCCTTCTTAGTACTCCGCTGCTTCTATGTTGGCAGGGTCACTTATATGGATTTTCGTCCGCCAAGCAAGCACTCTTGCAGCCAAGAGGGAATCCTGTAGTGTCGAGAGGAGCTTTATACGCTGGTGGACAATTCGGACCGAGATCCACAGCGCACTGAGGCACAAGACATCCTTTGTTATTGTCAATACACATGGGTAGATTGTATCCGTCCACGAGAGAGACTGGAGGTCATTAGTTAGCTTCTGACAAAGTTGGAAGAACTGGATGCTACTGACTGTCAAAAAAGTTGTTGTTACCTGGGCCAGAAAGGGTGAATTGAGCCAAAGTTGCCAGAGGGATGCCTGTGCCAACATTTGGATCGCAGACCAAACCACCGATGCACCCTCCATCTGCACACTGAGCTGTCAAAGGGTTTTCACTTGACTGAAGTCGCAGTTGCGGCGAGCCTATGAGTGACTTGAGTATGCACATTCTGTGACATAGAAAACGCTACAGTCTTGAGACGCACGTACCCAGATTCTGCCGGCTGTCCAATTGTTAGGGACCAAAAATGAGACGGTGGTAAAAGCCCCGGCTTCCCAGCTGTAATTGATGAAGAGTGAGCGCATGGGCACGAAGAACAGGTAAGGGAGACCTGACCCTGGAGTGAAATCCGGCGTTGGCGACCCCAGCTACGTGTAAATCTGACAAAGAGTGTGATGAGTGTGCAGTTGTTTCGTGCGACATCTGAGACAGCGAGGTACAGCTGGCCTGCGTAATAACGATAATAACGACGAGTACTGTCAGCGAGAAGAAAGTGAAACCGGTGATGTCACTGACCATATTGTGAAAGGACAATTATTATACACGGTGAAGATTTGAGCGACGACTGCTGCACCGAGAGAAAGAATCAGAAGTAATATGCTGAGCTTCATCGGATGTGTGGGGGAGGAGGTATTGTTCGTATGTCCTCGTGAAAGGGCAATCCTCACGTCGCGTTATTTATAGCACAGCGAAAGTTTCGGCGGCTCGGGAATCTACAAGAGTTGCGCGATGGGATTCTTTATGTGATATAATGTCTGGTACAAGAACAGGATCGTGATCAATAGACTCACCACGTACCTGATAACAAGCGCAGGACGGGGCCGTACGGTAACGCAACCAGTCCGCTGAACTCAAGTTCACGAGACACATGCAGTCCCCGCTGAAGATGTGATTCCCCCCCGCTGAAGATGTGATTCCCCTCCGCTGAAGATGTGATTCCAATGTTCCCTGCAGCATGAGTGGTAGAGCGATACTCATCCGAAGATGTCTGATACTAGATGTAACATGGATGATTTCAACCTGCATCTATAGACTGGCAATTCAGTTCAAGCCGCAATGTCTGCATTTGAACCATGGTACTCACCCACACCTAGTAGAGTCACTGAGCTGACACGCGGCCGCTCCTCGTTGTCGACTCGGAACTGGCTGATCAGCTTCGTTCGTTGGGGCTGTTGAGCTTATAAGTTTATGAGGCGATCTTCATCATAGCGGCATATTGGCATATGACCTTTGTTCGAGATCAGATTTTTGAACTGTCGACCTGGAATCTCAGGAGTTGAAGATACATAGAAGGTTAAACTTGAAGCTTGAAGAAGCGTTGAACTTTTGAAGGAATCAAGGATGGATCACGAACTTGTTTTCCCTGGATATAACCTACCGACGCGCACTCGGTGAGTACTACCATCTAGAGTCTGATAAATATCCTGATACTTGGGCATACAGGCTTACGAAAGATCCTGTTGATTGCACATTTTTTCCAGAGTTAATTCGCGGCACTGACTTTGTGCGACATCTAGGGCCTCTGAATTGGCCTATGCGCTCAGTGGCAATTTGGTGGCATGTGAATCTGATCAGGGGAGGCGACGCGTCTGTCACAACATCACGCCACGCGTGTCACGTATGACATGTCGCGTTTGGAATTTTGGTTTCGTGCGACGACCACTCACCATCCATGAACGCTGACGACGCGATATCCATTTCATCCGACGACGACAAGAATGCAAACAGTCGAAGATCCTTTCTGGCACCCGCCATCGGGAGCGTCGTAGAGGCATTGGGAGGTTTGGAAGGGAATGTTTACCGACTCGGTGACGAATGTTACGGATGTTTGAAGGATCTAAAGAAGTATTGGAGGAAAGACGATACAGACGATGAACGCACCGTGGCTCGGATATTCTGGGAGACCCGAGTCCTTCCCAACGATCTCATCCCTATCCTCTTGGCAACAGCCGGTCAAGGCGAATTCGAAGACAAGCGTGCTATTGCTTGCGCTGACTTGATGACTGCAATGACCTGGCCTATCGATCTCGCGGAAGAGTTACAGGAGTTGGATGAGGTAGAAGACAAAGGCACGGATTACACTCAACTTCTTACAAGCCATCTCGCCTACAAAGCTGCTCTCCTCAAACGAGACGTGTTCACGGCCCTGTTCAACATCGTGCTGTCTTGTCTGGCGAAGACACCAAAGGAGAGGACGGAAAGAGACGTGCGCATTATCCATGTTGTGCTTTATCTTCTTCGCAATCTTGCGTTCATCAAAGATCTTCCCGCGAACATGTATCTCAGCGCAGACCAAGCCGAGTATTCATCTCTCCAGACTCGCTATGTCAAACTTCTCCAGGAGACACATATATTCGATTTCCTCCTCACCGTGGCATCTAGTTCTATTGTCGAACCTATGTTTAACGCATGCAACACTCTTGTCCTCGACATCTTCTATCTCCTTTTTCGGGGTGTGAAGCCGACCATATTAGCCGTGAACCAAGCCAAGGTGAGCGATAGTCCCCCTTCCTTGCAGAACTCTCCTAATATTTCATGCTCGCATGTAGCAACCGGCACAGAATTTGCACCGTCTTCTAGCAGCTGAGAATCAACGCAAGCAGAGTGTGTCTCGGAACGCATCTTCTCGTCATTCTCGCTTCGGCACCACCGTCGTTGTAACCCTCAACGCGAAGAAGCATCCAATTCCGGATGGGGAAGAGGATGCTCAAGAGTCTGCACCTCAGATGTTGCTGCTACACCGGCAGCAAGCCATCTCTCGTGATGCAGGGTCTCTTCTTGATATGACTGCCTCCAAGAAATCCAAGGCGCAGAAAACGAAAAAGATCGACGAGTTGGGGCGCGAGGACAATCTCTCATTGGAGGCCAGGATCACCTTGCAGAACGTGGCCACGAAATTCATTGAATCATGCTTCAATCGTGCGTATCAGCTTCGATTTCTTGGCGCGATGTCCCAATCTGACAATGGCGATTAGCACTTCTCCAGTCTCTCCTGAAGGATATTCGAGCGGAACGTCCTAAAATCGTAGAGAAAGACAATCTTCGTCTGTTATACGTTGCCAAATGGTTCCTCGAGTTCTTCCAAATTCAGCGAACTCAAGAACCGGGAACTCCCCTGACTTATGGATACCTGGCCGAGGTCACCGACCGTAGTTGGATTGTATGGGTACTGAAGCGTATGCGGGGTGCCGTGGAAGACAAGGTGCGCACAGTAGTCTCTCAGAATGCCGTCAACTGATCTTACCGTCTGTATATCTTATAGCCTAAGCAATGGACAGAGCTTCAAGCGGGCATTGATTGTCTTACGCAGCTAGTCCTGCTCATTGAAGCTATGGCCGCGTCCGACGAGACAGAGATGGCTGAGGCCGCGCAGACCTTGCAGCATCAGATCATCTATAACGGCGAGATCTTAGATATCTCCATCGACAGCTTACGTGCTTACAAGGATGGGACACAAAGTTTGGCGTACTTGGATTCCAGTATATATTTGGCCTATTCGCTTCTTCGCATGCTGGAGAAATGGGGAAAGAAGGGAGGCGGCGGAGAGATGTACGTTAGAAAGAGGGCGAAGAAGAAGGCAAGACGTAAGCTGACCATTCTATCCGACCCGACTATTACTCATCTCTACGAATTCTAGGAAAGCGCGATACAGAGGGTACAGAGGTCCCCGATGTGGAAGAAGAACTCCAAGAGGAAGAGGAAGAAATCGTTCACGAAACTATGTTCACCTTTGATGCCTTTGAGCAGGTTCGTCGGGGATGCATTGTGTCATTCTTCCTTTATGCACTGATTGTACTTGCAGCGATTCGCCAATTCCGACGTCACCCATACTCTGTTAGCCTACTTGACGCGATATAAGGAGTTCACTTCACCTGAGAACATGAAGCGTGTCGTGAATCTAATCCATCGCCAAGCCGTCAAAGCGAAAGCGGAGGGATTGTTCTTCAATGTGAGCCGTCTTTATTTTCATTTTGACCATGTAATAACAAACCCCTACGACCACGCGCAGGTATCCACTCTACACCTCTTCAGAGCCATCCTCTCGGAAGAAAAATCTTTACCCAAGGACCAGGCTCACAAAGATCTCGTCGCACTAATCACATTCATTCTACGCAAGTTCTTCAAAGCGGTTGAAGAAGACTCTTTTGTCGCAGTTCAGGTACGTTTGATATCGAGTATAGGCAACAACGTATCTGACAGGCCAACAGGCCTTCTTCCCCAAGAATCGCAGTCATTGGAAAGAGCTTTCGAGCTGGGAACCAGAGACCAAAGGTTCCAAAGGCGGGCGTATAGTCGAGGACACTAGGTTCCCACCGGAGGTGCAAGTCAAGAAAGGTTATACTTGGAGTCAGCAGCTTGGTATCGCCATTGCGTGTCTTGTCGGCGACGGTAAGAAGAATCTGATTGACTGGGTCAAGGAGGTCAGGCTATTCTCTTCCGAACTCGCGCTGGTCATGTCTGACGGTTCTTCTCAGATTTTAACGATGGTCATTGGGATCAGACAGCGTATTATTGAAGATACCGATGGTTCAACATCCAAAGGGGCTCCGCAAGACGATGAGATGGAGGTCGGTGAAGTTGATGAGGATGCACTTCGGGCTAAAATGGCACAGCATGGTCCGTCTAGTGACGCCATGGCTCAATTCACCGACTATTGTAGGTGCATCTCTCCGAATACATTGCCGCCGTCTGACGTTGTAACCTGCAGTGATCCCCTACGTCAATGACGAACATGCCGACGCCGCTTGCAAGAACCCTCACTTGAAGTTAATGTTCCGTCTGGTTGAGGCTTTCATATTGGATGAAGGTATATCCGAGTCTTCCATCAGCATATTCGCGTACTATAAATCTCATTATCCTCCGTCACAGATGCAGAAGAACTGGAATGGTACATCCCTGCTGCGATCGTTCCGACAAGTCTACAACGCAGCTTGAACGTCATTGACCAGTTCCTCGAGACTCCGATAGACCTCGACGGGAATAAACCTACATCTCTTCTGCAAAAGAAACGCAGACGACGGACACGCCGAAGAAGTCCATCTCACTCCGGAGACGAGCGCGAAGCATCAAATTCGGACTCTGATGCTCCTCGCCGCCGGAAGAAAGAGAAGAAACAAAAGGAGCAGAAGAAATACAAATCCGCACAGTTCATTGAGGATAGCGACACGGATGAGGAGTCAATGCAGGCCTTCTTCGAGCGAGAGAAGGCGTTGAGAGAGCGGATGTCATTGGCTGCGTTGTCATCCGGAAAGGCTGCTGCCATGAGATCGACAGGCACAAAGAAGCGTAAGAAGAATGCTGGAGGGAAGAAGAAACGCAAACGAGGAGAGGATGATGATGATGATGATGATGAAGAGGATGACGATCCCAAAGTCGTCGAGGTTGGTGCTGCTTCCGACGCCGACGAGGATCGCGCTGTGGACCCCGAGCAATCTGCGCCGCCGCGGCCTCGTCCAAAACCCAGACCGGTACCGAGGCCGAAGCAAAGCCCAACCGCCATCCCGGTCGAGGTATCGCCTGATCTAGAGGTCACGTCTACGACCTTTGTGGCGACAGATCCTGACAGGTTCTCAGACGACGAGATTCCTGTTCATTTAGACCGATCGGCAAAACGGAGGGTGCTGGTTATGTCTGACGACGACGACGACGATTGATCAGTACATAACATTGTCACATAGAAATATACTATACGCACCCACTATAAAAAGACCGAGGCTGTTTCTTATCATCTACAACCTACACGGCGCATTTTGCAAAGGTGTGTGGTTTTGCAACTCTGGTTCGTTGACTATGAACTTCAAGGGAAGGCAGGCTTGCCGAGAGTCCTATCGTGATCATGTAGCTCAGATTAGATCTTGATCTTGATCTATGGACTGGAGTCACCCTAGACCACGTAGGCTTAGTACGAGCTGAGACGTGTCGGTACTACCAGGAATCCCTTTCTTTTATTTTCATACGAAAGTCTCGAGTATCCATCAAGAACATGAGCACTTCTCAGTGGACCCCCGAGTCGTGGAGAGGTCGACCAGCAGCGCAGGTGAGTAACAGACCTTACACGTATCGATCACAGTCTCCCTGACCGGTGTGTCTTTACTATCAGGATGTAGTATATCCTGACCGCGAACATCTCACAAAGTCATTAGTGCTTCTAAACGCGTCACAAACGAATGCACGTTGATACCTTGTGTAGGGTGCTTTCTAAAATCGGCAACCTGCCTCCCCTTGTGACGCCATCGGAGGTATGTGATATGATGATCTGAACAGCACACGACTGGCCTGAAGACAAGCCGGAAACCAGATAGAACGCTTGAGACATCAACTTGGTCAGGTTCAGCGGAATGAGGCTTTCCTCCTTCACGCCGGTGATTGCGCAGAGAGCTTTGATGCGTGCACTCATGTCCGTACTTCTCCGCATATCTTCCCGAGTGATACTGACGCACCGTTCAGGAAAACATCTCAAACAAAATTGGGCTGATTCTATCCTTCTCATTGATACTGATTTGGGGCGCCCGTCTGCCGATCGTAAGCATCGGTTTACAGACTATCCGATCAGTGAGGTGGTAGACAGCTATTGTCAGGTTCGTATTGGGCGAATCGCTGGTCAATACGCGAAGCCAAGGAGCAGTCCGACGGAGAAGATTGGAGATCGTGAGGTTACCAGTTTCCGGTATGTCGCAAGTCAGTTATGTATATCAACAAACTCACGTCTGCCCGGTTTTCATGCATATAGAGGAGACAATATCAATGGGTAAGAATACATCCTCCCCAGTCAACTACCCTTACCGATGTAACGTAGCCTAGATCCCAATGACCGTACACCGGACCCGGAGAGATTGCTGCGGTAGGAAACTGTCATGTATAAGTTGTCGTCGATCTCAATTTGCCCTTTCACAGCGCCTACTTCCACTCGACCACTACTCTCAACCATATCCGCGGGCTTCTTACATCTGGATTTGCCTCTCTGCACCATCCTCGAGACTGGTCGCTGTCTCACGTTCGGTCACCCGCGTTACGGTAAGCCTGGTCAATGAGTCACGCTGTCGTACCTCATTCATTCCATCTTATAGTGAGGAGTTTGAGCGAATTACCGAAGGACTCACGGATGCTCTCGGGTTCACTCGCACCATTGGCTTCAGTAATGACACGTCATACGAACAGGGAGGGCGCAGGAGCCCCTTAGATGACGTTGATTTCTACACTAGGTATGCAGCAACTTGAGTTAGGTGGTGTTTCTTACCAAGTGCGTTTGCAGTCATGAAGGCCTCATGCTTGACTATGAAGAGGCCCTCACGCGTCAATTCCCGATACCTGCTTCCGTGATACCCTCTCTCAAACTACCCACCGTAGATGGACCTTCTCCAACTGCAGCAGCGTACTACAATACTTCGGCTCACTTCTTGTGGATTGGCGACCGCACTCGCCAATTGGACGGCGCGCATGTCGAGTATTTCAGAGGTATCCGGAATCCGATTGGGATCAAGGTCGGACCTAGTATGAAGCCTGAAGAACTTGTGCGCTTGCTGGACAGTACGTTTCTGCTCTCCGCTTCACAGCCTGGATGTCATGAAGCTTAGCGTATACTGTGTTTAGTCGTAAACTCTGACAAGGAGAGTGGCAGAGTCACATTAATTACTCGTTACGGAGCGGGCAAGGTCGGGGGCATTCACGATTTGACGAGGCCTTATCTCACTACCAAAAGCAGATCGACACTCATCTCGCCAGTCACATTGGTGCAGTCCAGACGTCAGGTCATCCAGTCATTTGGATTTGCGATCCAATGCATGGGAAGTGCGTCATTCGTTTTGAAACTCGCATGTCGTACGTGAAGGACTGATTATGTACCGTGCCACACAGCACAGAGACCTCATCCAGTGGACTGAAAACCCGCAACTTTGGCACAATCATCAGCGAACTCACCTCCTGCATCCGTATCCACTCCGAGTGCGACTCGCGGCTTGGCGGTGTCAGCCTGGAGTTCACCGGCGAGCTGAACGAGGAAGGATTCAGCGTCACGGAGTGTCTCGGAGGGAGCATGGAATTGAGTGAGGAACAACTCGGGCTACGTTACCAGGTATGAACATCGTATTTGATAGTCGGCGGGATTGTGTGTTGCTCGCCGTGTGCTTACCCCTAATCCCCCTCCGCAGTCGTTCTGCGATCCAAGACTCAACTTTGAGCAGTCTCTTGGTATGCACTGCTCTTACGTGCATCCCCCCCCCCTCAGTGAGTCACTGATGCTGCTTGAATAACCTAGATGTCGCCTTCTTGGTTTCCAACTACTTCAAGAACCAGCGTTTGGGCTTGGCTCGCAGTCACAAAGACGTATTGTACGCAGAACTGGGTGGTCGGCTTTCAAGTAACTCGGCAGCGTAAGAAAAGAGAACAATCGATCGTCACTCAAAATGTACTTTATTGGGATGCAGCGCGGAAGCACATAAAACTCTTCGCGCTTTCTCAACGTCCATGACGCTCTTGCACGCGAGGACGATTGGGCGTTTCACGGCGACTTGGGTTCTGAGTGTGAACTTCTATGGATCCCTGCTTCTTCGATGTCGCATCCTCACGTTATAAACTCGCTCAAGATGAATTCCACTGGTCCAGCGTTCCGGAATATTGACAACAGCTCTGTTCGCGCCTAGTAGTTGGGACTTGGATATCTCCGCGGGGCATTTTCCAAAAATTTCTTCACCTAGAAACCCGGATATCCGATTGATCGTTCTTCCTCTAAATCCGGGTGAGCCTCATCGTACGCAGTGTTCTCAATGAGAGTGTACTCATAAACGACCATCGTCGCACAATGTAGAATCTCCATAGTCATAACGTCCCCCATGTACACCGTCCCCCATGTCTACCTCCACATCACCGCCCTTACGCATCGTCGTCGCAGGCGCGGCCTCATGGCCGCCATCGTCCTCGAACGTCTCAGGCACGACGCCACAGTCTACGAGCGCGTCCCCGCTGTCCTCTTGAAAGACCGCGGCGCCGGCATGGGCTTGTTCAAGGAGACGATTTAGTTCTTCGCAAAACACGACCTCACGCACACTCCCGCGCTCTGCCCGTGCCTTTTCAGGCAGTAGGTGGACAAGTACGGGAAGGAGGTGCACAGCGTCGACACACCGGAGGATATGGCGACGAGCTAGGACTGGTCACACGCCATCCTGCGCGCGAACTTCGATGGGCTAAGGACACCACAGGTGCCGAACCCGCCCGAGGGCGACGCGAAGGGGATGTACGTGCATGGGTACGAGGTTTTCCAAGGTAGAGCCGAAGGAAGGGTCGAAGGTGTTGGATCTGTACATGAGGAGCAGCAGAAAAAATCGTGGAGGTAGACATGATTATCTGCGCTGACGGAGCGGGCGGGACGTTGCGGAAGTTCCTGCTACAACGAGCGCACTCGCCTGGCGTGGCGCGAGAGGCGGATGAACTGGCTTTATTATACGAACATCGAGCCAGTGGGTGGAGTCGATTATGAACATTAACGGCGTGCAACACAAGTGGACTATGCCCCATGATGAGCCCGAGTGTATGGGAGAGGCAGGTGGCGGAGGGGCAAAAGCGGTTGCCTGCGTATGTAGCGGAGACGATGCGCAAGACGAAGGTTCCGTTCGTCCAAGCCATCACCGACAATTTCACCTCGAAGGTAGTAAGAAACGATTGTCTTCCGCACCGAGGTCAGCTAAGGAGACTATCTCGAAGGCGGCATTCCTCGACGGAAGGGTTCTAATGCTCAGGCCACATACCGCAACCCTCTACTAGTACCACGCGCGCTCTTGTTGTTGACTAAATTGGAATCCGTTATGCGTTCTTGTCACTCATCGATAACTTGATCGATAAGTTGAATGTCCAGCCCGAGATTCTAATTCGTCCCCAAATTTTGATCTTAAACAACAAGGACATGTGCGAAAAGATACCGACGCTCTTCCAACCTCAAGCCTTCATTGGACACAGCAGCTACCTGAACGACATTCCACTGTGAGTCCGACTACTAGTACTAGTGGTCGGCAGCGGGCAGCCTGCCAGTGAGGTCAGTGAGGTCAGTAAAAAATATTATTATTCATAGCTTCGAGAACAGGTTTCGAATGAACCAGGTGTGTGCAGAACCCATGTACGTTTTTCATGTTAATCAAGATGCAGTATCCTCGCACTGACCCCAAAATTTACAGAATGTAGCGTCTTTTTATGTGCATGGCACGATCCCGTGTTTTGCTAGCAGCAGTCTCACCGAATACTTTCAAGTGAACCTGTGATGCGTGATGTTTCTGCAACCAACACACGTTTGCCTGTTCGGATAAACATCATGATCGCCACACTGCCTTATGGTCACAGGGAACGGCTAAGCTACACATTCAGGGAGGACTACATGTGTCTCATCCTCTGTGACATGAGGTCTTTTCCACATGATTCAGTGAAGTGGTAGTGCATGACTTCGCCTTATGACTTGTACTTGCTATCAGGTGCGTACTGGTCAATTCTAACGTGGCAGATCCTTGCATTCTCAATCATGATTATTGTCTTCTATCTTCAGGTCCTGTGTCAGGTATCACACAGCGAACTCCAGAGAACTGCCCGGGTCCATTAAACAATTCTGCAGATTCTCTGACCCATGCCGACTGATTCGATCGGCGTGTTCGCAGTACTACTACGGTCNACTATAAAGTCAGGTTGCGAGCAGAACGACACGACTCAGGCTCTCAAGGTCTTACCCTCTCAACGAGAACAACGGATTCCGAGTCGTCGCCTTCCCAGACACCATGAAGCTCAGCATATTCGTTTCTCTTGCTCTCGGCGCAGCAGCGTCTGCTCGAACNATCACCGTGTATAATGCTTGTCCTTTCACCATATGGTCAGTGACTACATCATTCCCANCTCTTTCTCNCTNACGGTAGTGATCTTCGCACAGGCCAGCTGTATGTCGTCGTTGCAGTAACATCGTCAGAGATATTGGCGCACTCATCACACTTTTTTGTCAGATTTTCACACAGCCGGGGCAACCGACACCGGATTACACTACGGGGTAATGTATTCTGTGACCAGTCTGCGATGATTTTACGCGCTCATTCCGTTCAATTTGCAGCTGGGAAGCGGAGGCTTATACCTCTGTCTCGTTCTCCGTCCCCAACAACTGGCAAGCCGGAAGAATTTGGGTATGTTCGTCTCAATCTTAGCCGTTCCCACGTCACAACGCGTACGCTGTGATAATCTGTACATTCGTCCTCACGTCCATATGGGTATTGATGGGTATCGATTTTGTACCATGACTTGTAGGGTCGTCGCGACTGCGACTTCAGTATCTCCAACCCGGCAACTCAGTGCGCAGACGGCGGGTGCAACGGTGGTTTGGTCTGCGACCCCAACACCGGCACAGGCGTTCCTCCTGCCACTCTCGCTGAGTTCACCCTTTCTGCCGGCGGTAACCAGGACTTTTATGACAGTCAGTAGCATCCAGCTCTTCGGACAAAGTCGGAAGAAGCTAACTAACGACCTCCAGTCTCCCTCGTGGACGGATACAATCTTCCTTTGAGCATCACCAACGACAAGGGGTGCGCCGAGCCCCAGTGCGCTGTGGACCTCGGTCCGAACTGTCCTGCGCCTTTCCAGGGCCCTTTCGACTCGACGGGCTTCCCTGTTGGTTGCAAGAGCGCTTGCTTGGTAGCTTCCGATCCCTGTAAGCGTTCTCAATGACAGTTGACGCAGAAATGGTGCAGTACTAAGATACGTATCTCGATAGCGAACTCCCCTGCATGCTGCAGCGGACAGTACGACACGCCCCAGACCTGCCCGTCGTCCGGGTCCGCGACCTATAGTTACTTCAGTACGTTTCCCGTTTGTTCGTCTATCCAATCGAGCTCACGCTTGGTTATAGAATCCAATTGCCCTGATGCTTACGCCTACGCGTATGACGAAAGCAGTAACTCTGCGCTCTGGACCTGCGATGCTTCTCTCGAGGCAGACTACACGATCACCTTCTGCCCTGTCCCTCAGTAAAGCACTTTCTGAACCGAGGTTGTTTCTCACTCAGCGGACATTTGTTTTTTTCTGCGGCTGGATGATTTGTGATTGAGCTTCTCTTTCGACACTGCAGTTCGTGTCTAAATGTGCTCCGTGACCTAGATCCGTATTCTAGCGTTACTTGTTGTTCTTCTTTGTGAAATATGATGCTATATCAACGATGTTTTCTTCTACTTTGACGAACGCGCTACAGGTGTTTTGCAAAAGTCCTGTTTCATTTTTAACGCACAAAACCCAGCTCGAGCGTGCGTGAATGGTTTCTCGACACCCACTATTGCTATCACCCGAAAGCTTTGTATTTTCTGAATCTATTCATCATCCCACAGGTGCTCCAGGACATTTGCCATTGGGTCCGCCCTTTGTCCAGGACAGTCCGCAAATTATGAACAGTCCACAGTCACCACCAGGCTCACCATCGGGGAAGATCTTCAGTACTCCGTTCACCGGGTTCGGGAGTCCTACGTCCATTCCTCACCCGATCCAGAAATCAAGCTTCACATCCGCAGGGACAGCACTTTTCGGCGCAGATGGTGCTGGTGCTGGACTCTCGGGAGGTGCTGCTGTCACTGTCCCTCCGAAACCGAGAGCCCCCATCGGGCGGAAACCACGTATCTCGCGGTCTCGCGTCATCGCTAAGCTCGGTGCGCAACGCGCTGCAGGGAACACCGGGGGCGGGTTGACTCCGGCAGGTGCGACACCCAACGCGAAATCGCGCACGAGGTCGAGCATGGGCGCAGGTGTGGCGAGGCGATCAATGGGTGGTGTCAAGGCCGCTGGCGCGAGGAACAGCGCTGGCGGGGACTTGATGGCGGGGGCGAAGAAGCGGGTCAGGCAGAGTGAGATTGCGGCGAGGAGGAAGAGCAGGATGACGGCGGGTA
Source organism: Antrodiella citrinella (assembly GCA_004802725.1). Taxonomy (NCBI): domain Eukaryota; kingdom Fungi; phylum Basidiomycota; class Agaricomycetes; order Polyporales; family Steccherinaceae; genus Antrodiella; species Antrodiella citrinella. Next base: position 39,152 of record SGPM01000140.1, on the reverse strand, counting down.
CGTCGAGGATGTCGGTGGATGACGCGTAATTGGGCATTATGTCCCCTCTCCGTTGATGATTTTTTTCCTTTCGTCCCCACTCACTGGGTTGGTTGCCTTGCCTGGACTTTCTTCATGTATAATGGCTGCGATGTTTGATAGTATCTTATCCCATTTCTGTTCAGATTCCCTTTCTAGAAACATTCTTGCAGCAATGTTATAGCGTGTACGATATCCTAGTCGGTATATGTAGCGAGAAAAAATACATGCGGGTCATGACACTACCACTCACTTCCGTGAACGCTGTAAGTAGCTGCGCTCAATCCGACAACACGATGACTTCCCTCTGCATCGGCACGACCGGCGCAAGACCAGCCCGAGGAGGCTCGTCATCAGAATGTCGTGGGGACACCACTGACAAAGTCGACATAGCATCCGACAACGCCAACTGCACATCGTCCAGTGGTAAGATAGTGCTTGTGAACCTATCAGGCAACTCGAGCTCCCCGCTTGACTCCAAGTCACTCGCAAAGAAGTCTCTTTCGACCAGAGTGCGTTTAACAGGTGGTTTGACGGCCGTTCGACGTGGAGGCGGTGCGGCTTTCGCTTTGCCCGCGACGCGTCGATGCAGGTTGTCCTTGTCAAACATGGGTGCGACGGGTGCGCCGTCGTAGTTGTCATCAGAGCTGATTGCGTTCAGGTCGAAAAATTCTTCTTCGTCTGAAGCAGGGTTGCGCTGTCGAATAGAAAGTCAGTCGTGGGTCCATATGAAAGGAAGGGGTGTCAAGCACAGTAGATGCTTACCTGGCGCATCGGGGCCTTCCCCTTGGAACGAGATGGTGCAGGTGCTTTCCCTGCCACATTCGGATACTGTCAGAGATTCGTTCAGTCAAGTGAGATAAATGAGGGGCACCTTTCTTAGCAGGTTTCGAAGGTCCCGCGAGTTTAGGGACGTCTTCAGAGCTCGCATGGCCTTGCTTCTTCGGTCTTCCCCTCTTCTTTGCCACGGTGGGCGCAGGCAGTTCCACCTGAACAACTTCTTTGCGTGGTCTACCTCTCTTAGGTGAGGTCGTGGGTATGGACGGGGGACTTTCAAGAAATTTTCTCGGTCTTCCTCTAGGTCTCTTCGTCGGAGATGACGCAGGAGTTTTGCCGGGGTCGTCGTCACTCTCCCCATTGTCTGACCGAGCTCCAGACAATTTCTGGCCGTCGGACTCTCGGTCGGATTCAGGCTCGGAGTCCGCGATGGCCCCGCCTTTCTGTCGCCGATACGACCCTCGGACAATGTCGCCCCATAGGATATACGTGTGACAGGACTTGCACTCGCCACCGCGGGGTATGAGGTCGGTCGCAGCGGTCGAAGGTAATGAAAGGAACTCTTTGGAGAGACAAGTCATGTGATAGATTGCGGTGCAGTCTCCTGCTGGACAGAGACCGAAAGCAAGGGGGTTCTTGACAAACTTAGTCCGAGTGAAACTAGGAGGGCGACACGATTCACCTTGTTGAAATCTGTGATACGTTCATGACAGATCGAGCACTTCAACACTTGGCAAAGTTTGTCTGCTTTGTTCAAGTGAGCCGTGGTGAAGTGTTCTAGAAGGAGAACAGTATCAGGACGAACGAAGTGTGGATGATTATTACCGGAATCGTACCATCGGTGACAACGATTGGTCCTTTCCTTCCTGACCCCCTCTGCCCACTTTTCCCATCTACGCCTTCGAGTTCAACGACGTATGAGAACCCTCGTGGCATAGCTTCATCCGAGACCTCCTTCGCAGCATCCTGCCATGCTTTGCTGGCTTCGTCCGTGAACAACTTGACATGCAGTGGCCAGGTATTATATGGGGACGATGCGATCATCGTACGAGCAATCCTGAAAAGAGTTCAGACAAAACTGCCTGTGAAAATCTTACAATACTCACCTGACGTTCGTCTTTATGTGCCCACGACTCCGACTGAATACTGCCTTGCCATCGTCGTCACGCAAGTGTCTTGAGATATGCGGATGCTGCCACGCCCATTCAAATTGAAGAGCAGCAAGCTTGGAAGGGAAACCGTGAACAATCAACTGCATGATCCATGGCCTGTTGTGCTTCGTCTTCCATGCGCCTTGAGTGATCTCGCCATTGTGCTGGCTAGAGCACTGTAAGACAACATGTATCGTCATGAATTACAATAGTTGCTCACCGAATGCGTCTAGGAGGACTAGGTGTGCTTCCAATGTACGTTCTGAGAGTGAACCCTCATGAACCTCAATAACACTAAGAGACCTTGAACATGCTCACGCCGTTGATCGGGAAGTCCGAACGCTTTTCAAGAGGTAGCAGGCGTAGAATGCAGGAAAAGAATGGTCTTGGAGAGTAGATCTGCTTCCCGTAGTATTCGAATTCATGGCATGGCGTCCCAATCTCTGGAGTAGAGGGAGCACCCGCGGAACGGTCATGAACAAGCCAGGTGGGCATTTGGCGCCGAACTTGAAGTACGCAGAATGAACACGAGCAGTCACATACACGTGCAGTGTGACCTTGCGCGATTTCTGAAGCATAGTGGCCGCGCATTTAAGTACATATATCCGTTCTCCTGTATCATAGACCACTGCTATCCAAAGAAAGCGAATGGGAAAGACAAGAAATTACATTGATCATTCTCCCGGAGCGTCGTCATGAAACTCGGCCATTCCAGCTGCCTCACCGGTTTTTCACCAAGTGTCTCCTGCGTGACAGGATCCCATTTCGGCTGCGCGGCAAATTGCGCAACGGTCTCCGTGAATCCCTTAGCAGAGAGCAACTTCGGGTCGGGGTTGGGATCGAACGTCCGAGCGAAGGACGTCCAGATGTCGACCATCTGTTGCATGAACGGTAGGTCGATGTCGTCGCGGTAGGGACGAGTGGTGGTCGCAGGAATGGTACCAAAGACATAGTATAACTCTCCAGAATGACACCTACGCGCCATGATTTGTGCAAGACACAAAGACAGTCTATGAAAAGACCAACGTACTTGAAATATTCTCCGCTAGTGTCACCGAAGGGATGCGCGTCGTCAATCGGCGCCTCGCAATGTGGAGGATTCGGACTGAAGCCTGTGGTCTGATAACTCCTGTTGAACTCGTAATACCAGAGACTAGGGAAGATGTGGTGCTTTATAGCAGATGTGATCGATGCCTGATCAAGACACCTGAACTCGCCGTCCGTGGTGACTCTGGCAGTGACGTTGAAGTTACTCTCCAGTACGTCGGACTCGGGAGGGATAGGAAAAATCGACGGATCCTGNGTGACGTTCTGAGGCAGACCGTTCTGNGCGAGAGCGCTTTGAAGCGTGTCTCCGGTCTACAGGAGTAAGAATCAGTACAATGCACAAACATAGAACGCACTGGAATTACTCACGGGGAAGCCGATAAAAGCCGCGCCGTCGTCTCGCATTATTCCCATCATTGTGTGAACGTGAGCCACAGGACCGGTCCCATCCAATGTGAGATCGGGCTTGACGATGATTTCTCCATCCACGACAATGAATCTGCAGACCAGTTATGAATGAGCNAGCACGTTTCTCTGAAGTATCTCTACTCGCTTGGCAGTGTCCGCTAATTCCACCAGCGTATGCGGATCGGCAGCTTTCAAACAGGCCAACGTTTCAGCAGGATCCGTGCAATTCGCTTCAGCCAACATAGGCGTTACGACGGTNCTGACGAGATCCGGAATACTGAAGTAGAAAGAGTACGGCTGAGCGAACCCGAATCCGGCCAGGTTGCTCATCTGGATGGCACCAGCGAACTTTCCAATAGCTTTCGGAGAGCCCATCAGCGCACGCACGGACGCAGCCCCGGCGGATTGCCCGAACACTGTGACCCTGTCGGGGTCTCCGCCGAACGACGAGATGTGCTGCTGCACCCATTCCAGCGCAGTAATNTGGTCTCCGATTCCGAAGTTCCCTTTCGTCTTGCCATCGTCGAGAGCGAGGAAACCTAGAGTGGACAGACGGTAGTTGATGCCAATGTTGACAACGTCCCCGCGCGAAGCCATGTTCCCGCCGTCGAAGAGGGAGTCGGAGGCTTCGCCGCTGGTGAAGGCACCTCCGTGTATCCAGAGCATGACCGCTTTCAAGTCCGACTTGGGAGCGGTTCCACCAGGAATGAAGGGCGTGTAAATGTTGAGAAAGAGGCAATCTTCACTGCTGGCCGGATTCCCCGTCTGTACGCAAGGGGATCCGAACTGGGTCGCATTGACAGCCTTGGGTCCGGAGTATACTGTAGAATGCTCGAAGCGTTCTGGTTTGTTGGCGTATGGGATACCAAGGAATCGAAAGGACTTCTGATCACGGAACCTGCGTTCATGATATGTCAGTACTTGAATACTTTGGGCACGCGCATAGATACTGACCCCGTCACTGTTAGCCCTGCAGACTCGACTTTGACCATGGAGGTAGACGAAGGGCCTGCCCCAAACGCAGTACTTTGCGAGCAAAGAGCAGGGAGAATCCTGAGACACGACGAAGATTTGACATGACCTTGTATATCGACGGTTTGACATGTATGACCATTGGATGCTACCCAGAATTCCTGGTCCCGAGGGAAACTTCCGAGAAAAGTGACTTCATAATTGAGAACGGGTACCAAGTCTGTGGCGAAGAAAATCTGATTGACTGGTAGCAGAGTCTCGCCAAGGGAGCTGCAGGATGTCGATGCCGAGAGCTGGAGCTGACTTTGCAGGAGCAGGACGCTTTTATGCTGTCCCGTTGTCAACACTGTTGCATGTCAGCAGCAGAACACTGCACATCAGAGAAAACACATCGTACAGTTCAGATCATTGTTGTACAGCAGCTTGATCAGATTTTGGATTGTAGGAGTAGAGGCAGAAGAGTAGACCGCCGCACAAGCCAGCAGCAGTATGCTTGGAAAGAGCCGCATCGTCGACTGAGCGAGGCAGGCGGGCCATCTGCTTGGAATATTCAGCTTTATATACGACATCAAGAGCCCCGCCATACCACCTGGTCAGGCGTGCAATCCAAACTAGAGCCGGAGTTCCAAGAATACTGTGATCTAGAATGTTCATGGGCGTGTCGGTCAGAATATCCTGGATCAACAGAAGAGGCGAAGCGTTCCAGTGGATCCATTACTGCAAGTGGTCAGACCAGCGACGCCGTATCTCCTGCGAGCAGATTGACCGTTCTCCGATTGCAGCTGCTCAGATGATGTGCACCTGACAAGACCGTGCCGCTCTGCATGCGAACCGGGAGCAATATCGGCATCGAGAAGTGTACAAATTTACGACGTACCCGACTTTCAGCTCCTCGTGAGTTGTGATCGAGGAGGGGATACAGTAGAAGAGAAAACGGTCCACGACGGAGGAGAGGAATGCGGCAGAATGGTCTCGTGGTCTTCCGTCCTCCGAGGTGAGCCCGAACAACGCCATATTTCAGTAATACGAGCCAGGGCACGCATCAAGACCATCTCCTCATTATTCGAAAATATATGTTCGCTTCCGCCAGGAAGGGTGTCGGGGAGGAGAGTCAAGACTTAGACTAGTCAAGAGTCAACTGACAAACCTATGGGCGATGGTGCTTTGCAGCTTCTTTGATCAGTGAAAATTGAAGACGACATTGCAGCGGCGAGAGAAGACCATTTCCAAGTACGCAGTGTACCGTCGTGAACTTGAGCTTGAACTTGAGCGTGTCACTGTATGGGCCCAAGTTCACGTCACCGTCAGCGTGTCGCGATGTCGACAGGTCACGCGGTACAAGCGTGACAGAAATCATACACCGCTGGCGCCGGGCCAGCCACTGGCAGTCCTGAGTCCTCTACTAGTAGAGTCGGCCCTCTACTCCCACTGCCCCAAATGTACATGAAACTATGAAGGTCGTTATCGGACAAAAGTAGATGCGGATGCTCTTATCCGATGGATTTATAAGATTACTTAGGATCCACAAGGATCCACACGTAGTTTACAGTAATCTATAGTATTTTATATGATCTCAACTTTTACGGTTGCGTTCGCAGAAGGTGGCAACCTCAAGAATCCCAACGTCCTTGGGATTCTGTGCTTTTCTATCATACAAGACCTGTTGCTAAGCTCAAGATCAGTCTTTTTCGCTTCGTTACTGCAAGATCAGCCAATTGTGAAATCTTGTGAAATCTTGTGAAATCTTGTGAAATCTTGTGAAGTCTTGCGCTTGCACATGTCAAATATTGTGTGTGCATATGCCATTCATTAAGGTGACAGGATGAGTATGCTTCCCAGATCTTAGGGATTCCCAATTAATCCCACTACTCAAAAATCACAGAAAGGTCTACGATCTATTTACGGTTTTCCCTGGCTGTTCTTTCCACCACGGCGACCGTCATTTCCCCGTCGGTTCTTCAGATGGCCCCAGAATTCTCGTGCATTTATCCCCGTGGTCGCTGCCATGCCTGTGCCTTATGCGAAGGCTGGATTGACCGCTCGTTTGCACGCGTAAGTACCACATACTGGCAGTAAGGCGGAATCCTGGTACTAATTGCCCACAGACCCCCTCAGGAGCGTCTGCGCGGTGTGAGTCATGCCAGCATCCTTGGCTCCATCATGAGGCTGCCTACGACGATATCTTTGCGGCGAATCCCACCATCCCTATAGGCTTTCTGAGGAGAGGTGTGGAGCAGACGAGCTGTGCGGGATTTCATCCTGTACGTTACAACGTTTTTCAATCACGGCATGGAACTTACTTTTTTTTTACCTCAGGAAAATCCCGCAGATGATCCTAACCCACGCGCCTTATGTGTTTGCGGTGCCATATGGAGTGCTCATATGCCGTTTCCTGGGGCTTCTCCTCCCAACGTCGCTGGTCCATCCACTTCCAACTCCGTCTCCTCTGTCACGCCTCCCATTCCCTCCACCTCTCATCATGCGGGAGGCATTGTTTATGCTGCGCCACCCATCAGTATATTCACACCTCCTCAGCCATCCACTGGTACTATACAGCAGCAACGTACCCAAAGTGCCCGTCGAACCCTGCCACAGCACCAGAATTCCCCGGCCATGGTGGTTCCCAGCGGCTCTTCCAGCACCCAACGTGTCGTCCCTTCCACTTCACGACGGGCAAGACATGCATTTCCCGGTGCAGGACTCACTCCAGCGGTCGCTGCAGACACGGTCACTACCGTCGATGTCTACGTTGCGGTCTTTCCCCTCAGCGTACGTCCCCTTGTTTCTTTACAGTTAGAATTCCAATCTTATCTTGATGTCAGCTCGGTTATCATGTTGAGGAGAACGAGGTTATTCAAGCCCATCGTCTTCAAAGACCGTATCTATCGCAAGATTCGTTCTTCCCTTTGTTCACCTGTCTGGACAGGCACGGACTTGTGTATACCATCACCCTTGATCGCGCTGAGGGCTGTCCGTCCGTCCTCTGGCAGCTCCAGACTGAGGTTCGTGCTCGGCTGGCAGAACACAACTATCTCTTGCCCACCTCCTCTCTCCCACACGACGTCGACACATTCTATCCCAACTGCCAGCTCCCTTTTCTCGTCCGGGGCAAGCAGCAATCACTGTCGTGGCCCTTAGAGCCCGTGAATATCGTGGACCGGGAGGTCACTGTGGATTTTGTTCAGCATGGCAAACGTTCGAGCCAGGGTAAGTCGATATTCTTCAAGCACCCTCACCTGAACGGCTCCGTGGTTCTTCTAAGTAGGTCTTGGTCTCCTTACTTCACGTGACATTCGCTCATCTCCTTTCACAAACCACCAGGTCCTCGTTATGGCCATCTACGTGGCCCGGTCAACTCCCTGCCTCCAGTAGTCACCTCCTCTGACTTTCAGCCTGACGCTGCCACCTCGAGCTGCGCGTGCCCCGACAATCCAGCACACGTATGTTTTGGTTATCGCATGTTAGATTCCCTACAGCATCCGGCCTTCCCTGAGTACGACGGCATCGGTTGTAGCCAAATGCACGGACTTTGTACCCCTTGCGACGCATGCAAGGATGGTCTCTTGCAGGAGAATCTCGAGCAGTCCCCTGACTTGGACACCTCTGCTCGTATGAGTCCCGCTCCTCTAGTCATGTCTGCTCCTATGAGCGCTCCGGTCCCTTCCACCAGGGCTGTCGCTCCTCCTTTCTTAGCCGTGACGGCTGGTATCCCTCCCTTGCTAGCCACCGTTGCTCATGCAAGTACTCCCGCCGTTCTCGTCCCTTCCACAAGGGCTCGTGCTGAAAGTGACACGGTGAGCACCAATTTCGTTCTCACCTCCCTCCTGTACTTACGGCTATCACAGTCTGATCGCGGTGCTTCCACCTCTCGTCAGCGATTGGTAAGTCTTCGTCGCCAAATGTTCCAACCTCCTGCTGATCTGTTTTATACCAGGACATGGAGACTCTTCAGGTGGTCTCTCCAGCTAACCAGCCATTCCAGGACGGTGGATTGACTGCCTCCACCCAGTCGTCCCTGCCCAGACCTGGTTTGCCTTCATGGTTACTTGGGACTCGTAGTCCGTTCTCTAGCTGGACCCCGCTCGCCTCTGTTGCCCCGTCTGCTCCCATTCCGGCCACCCCACTCCCGTCTTCCTCTGCCAGCCTGCCTACAACTCTACCCGTCCCAGATCCTCCTATCATAGCGGCCCGTAAACATTTCAGGCGCCCTCTCTTCCATGCTCCGCTTGCGTTCGACACAGTGAAGAAAGAGGTGCATCTCTTGGCGGAGGAACATCCATATGCAGATACCTTTGAGGCTTTCCACTCCGTATTCATAACTGCGAAGGGTTCCGATATCGGCGCCGCTGCACAGGGCCTAATAGATGTTTTCAACTCTTTACATCTTTCCCCGGACTCTCCTCCTTCCTATAACACAGAGCTCATCGTCAGTATGACCGTTCAAAGCCCGGACTCCTTCATCGCCCTCCTCTTGAANGATACGTTCTGTAGCTCGTGAGTCCACTCACTCTTTATAATCATTCCGTACACTCGCTGATTCTTCCTGTCACAGGGAGAACACCAGCGGAGCGGGATTTTCTCGTTCGGCCCTTCAAACTGCCATCGACGTCCTGTTATCCGATACCGCNCTCTGGCACGTCCGGGAAGACAAGAGCGGGTTTCTGGTACCACGCTTCACTGGAGGTCATGTTCCGAAGAGAAGACTGGCTACGTACAAGACTTTGGGTCTCCTGGTGGCAGTTTGGATCATCAATCAAGCCACCACGCCTTCTTCAACTTTATCTCCCTTCTTAATATGTCTCTTGCTATCTCCGACCGACACACTTGCCTTGACACCCCCTCTCATCGCCCATTTTGACTACCTCGCTGCCCTCGGTCTTCTTCCATGGATGGAGCTATCATACGATACTGAGTTCCCCTCCCACGATCCTGAAGACGCCGTGGTGAACCTCCTACTTGACTTAGAGCTGGANGTTAGTACTCACCGGACTATGTCTCNGTTCAATTCTGACTTATTCTTTGCAGCCCCGTGTAGTCGCAGGTGATCGTAGCTCAGCGGAGGAGCATGACTATTGGACGCAAGAAATCCTCATTCGCTTCCTTCTCCATAGCCTCGGATCTGGCATCCTGGTATGCCCGGAGTACAAGGCCTTGAAAGAGGGCTTTGATATTGTCCTAAGCAAGGATAAGACGTCGAATTCTGTGAGTTCTTCTTNGTTTACACGGTTCTAGGGCTAAGTAACTTCTCAGGTCTTTTGGGATAACGCAGAGATACACGCACCGACCTCTCTGCGTCAACGCAGGCCAAAGACCCCAAAGGAAGTACACATGGCTAGCATGGCTCTCACCCTCTTCAACACGAAGCTGCCATCTGTGGCGGCACTCATGGACAGGTTCCCGCCTTACCAGCCTCTACATGCTATGAACGAAGATCAGATCGACATGGAGCTGCGGTTCATGGCCCGGTTCCAGGAGTACTTGGACATCCCCGGACATCCTGATCATCCCCTCATTCGCGGTTCTCCATGCAACATCTCTCCGGAGGCCTTTGACGCTGAGCGCGATAACGANGTCCTCCGTGCTACCCTGCTTCTCCGTTATATTACAGACAGTTCAGTAATGTCACCCTTACCATCGTTCAAGCCCCAGGTACGTACCCTTCTGGTTATCCTACTCAATGCTCACACAGCCCTGTGCAGATCACCTTCTCGCACGCGCTTCCGGGGTCTCAGGAAGATCCTACTCTTTCAGCGAGGACCTGCTTTACGCAGCTCCGGGTGCATTGTACTGATAGATTGCTCAAAATGCTAAAAGAGAGTCGGGAGGCTGATAAACCGTACGGCTTTGATGTGTGGGTCCACTCCTGCCTGCTGACTGGAGATGGATACACCATGCCCTAGCCCTCTCACCCACGGACTTTTAGACTACGTTCCGTATACACCTTCCTGTTTCGATCTCCTAGAAAAGACTTGAGTACAGTCATAAAATTCACAATCNATNTCTTACTTTGTACNCTGCTCTCTTCTGAGGCTGATTCCCAGAATAACNAANGCAGGCTCTCTCACTGCTGGTTGCTGTCTTCNTGCGGTTACNGACGGTACGGTCTGATCAAATCATGGGGACATTAGTCTTAGATGCNAAGAACCCTTTAACTATGGAAGGTGTCTACCAAGCGCTTGAAGGCTGCAAACTTCATGGATACCGCAACCTCCATCGCCACCGAAGAGCACAGCAACTTGACAGGAAGAGGCTCCACTACACCGTCTACAAACAAGACCGATTGTCNATAGAAATCCCACACCTCTATCAGCTTCTTGGCCTCCAGATGTTTGACGTGTACAGAGGAAACCTCTTTAGCCTTCATATAAGCGTCNGGGGCCCTGGTGAACGTTGTGCGATAGTTGGAGTANGTCGCCGGAACAAGTCCCAAGAAGCCGACGACTGTGGCTCGTCGTACGGCGTCCACGGTGATGAACGGCATCCAGGTAGCTTGCAGCTGGCTGACCAGGTACTCCGTCGAGCTCACGGCCAGATAGTTCCGATAAGCCGTACCGTAGCCTGACTTGTTGGCCTGCCAGGAGATCGCGATCTCTTGCACTCGCTGATAGTTCACGTTGAGGTGAGTCGACATGTATGTGGACATGGCCTGCNCCTTGACCCTTTCATTAGCAAACTGGACAACGTCAGACAGCTCTGAACTCACCGAGAATGTTTCGGCCGTCATAGTCCCCACGAGGGGAGGCTGGACTGGATCAGCGAGATCGTAGTTTTGCCCCNCCGTAGGCAAAGCTCCAGGGACCGCCTCATTGGCCTCTTCCAAAGGTTCCTAGTTATCGTACTTCAGAACTCGATCATAGCTCCTCAGACAAAGCTCTCACCTCGGTATATAGGTGGAGCACATATATCGGCACCTCTCCTTCCTCAAGGGCCAACCTGGCGGCCAGCGAACTCCTCAATTCCTCAGGAGCGCTGGTCAAAGGAGGGACCAGCACGTCTGCTCCCTCCATGATTGCATCCAGCTCGCCAAGACGTTGGAATCCCAACGAAGTGTCCTTCCACCCGAAATCACTGTCGTTGATGGGTGTCACACGGGACGAACTCCCCACATGAATGAGACGCTCCGCCACCCAAGCTTCTCGAACAAAAGCAACAAGGTCGCCTGGGACAGAAAATGCCATTTCCAATAGCTCTGAGACCAGCACGTTTGACGAAGGCTGCGTCGTAAGGGAGAGTTNGAATCTCCCGTTAGCCACTTTGCCATTCCCAAGAAACCCGATAAGGGCAAGGACCCCTGGAAATTGATGAGTGAATGCGACGCGTGTGCTCTCTTGAACTCACTCGTACGGTTCTCGTGACTGGGAGAGTTCAGCTTTAATTCTACGCGTGAGAAGCTGTAGGCTGGGAATCGTTGTAGCACTCTCACCTCCTCTGTAGCGACNCGCTCAGGTCCCTCTCCGACACGCTCAGGTCCCTCTCCGACNCGCTCAGGTNCCTCTCCGACGCGCTCAGGTCCTCCAAGGATTGCAGCCAGCTTGAACGTAAACATGTGAGAGAGTGTAGACGCGCCAAAATGTAACTAGTGAGACTCACGACAGCTAAAACAGCTTCCTCCTGCTCCTGATCGGTCTCACCGTTGGCCTCCTTCAAGATCAGAAATCAGCGACTGTACACCTACGAATGAATCTCCGTTACTCACCAAGTCATCTGCTTTGGGATCATCCTCTATCTCCTCACGCTCAATAGAAGACAGACGGTTCAGCCAATCGTCCGGACCTGAGAAGAACGCGAGATTTGTCAAAGCACCCTTTGTCGATAAGCACCCAGATCTCTCACCCTCGTTGACAACCACAGGTTCCAACACACCTTCAGGGCCACTGGGACCACTTTCTTCCCCTATCTGCCGGGTTTCTCTGACTTCTCCCCGGGCGAAAATGCCGGCTGATTGTAAAAATTGTCAGCCAGCCTTTTGCTGCTCAAACGACTTCACGTACCTTGCTCCGCCACACTCAGCATCTCATCTGGCCTACGTGGTGGACGACGGGGTCTCATTGAATGACGGACTGACATTGTAGAGGTGTTTAAAGTTGTAAGTGTCCAGCTGTAGGTGACGACTCATGAATCCACCGTGAAGCGAGCCTTAGTTTCACAAGATGCAGTGTTACAGTTATCAATTAATCATGCAAATAAAATAATACTCTGCGGGCGTCCCTCAACAGCGTCGTGACGGTAGTATACGCGTGCGATGTCCCTATCCCTGTAGCCTTTTTGTCAAAACTTGGTCCCATACAACTTAGCGATAACTGACCTCAACTTAATCTGGACCTCAGAGCCCCCTCTCCACCCCTCCCCCTCGAACCGCGTACGGTAGGTGGGGGTTTATGGTCAGAAATATGTCTTCCTGAAATACCTCCCGCATTCCCCCGTTGCGCCTGCCTAAAATACCACCCATGATCGGTGATTGGGCAACATCCCAGTATGACCTCGGTGTGAGCCATGAATATTCGTACGAACCGTTTGAACATTCCTCCTTCTGAACCGGTGGTCGCCAGGACTAAACAGTCCGGAACGACCACCCCCATGGCCCGGGACTGAACAGTCCGGTGAGACTTCGAAGAAGAGCCTGAGCAGGCCCTATAAAATGTGATCGTCGATGCCGGTACGACGTCCAGGGTGTGTCCTTTGGAGATAGTCGCCACCTATGTCGTACCAAGTTCCGTAGCGTCGAAAGAACAGAAAAACACCGCTAAGATCTCAGGCGTAAGCAAACCATGTACGTTGAAAATCACCAGTGTCCTACTCACATAATGAAAAATGAGATCTGGGAGATGCTTCCGCAGATGTCCTCCTCCAGATATGCCTCCGTCGGCCCACACCCCACGTGATATCGCTACGGCCGTCAACGACTTGGGACTGATCGAAAAGGAAGACTTACGGGTTAATTCCCCTCTTCGGTAGGTTGAGGTGAGTTGTGGCATCCCCCCCCCCCCGTGACTGATCAGTCAGAGGAGAGAGTGGGAGGGAGAGACGGACACAAAGTCCGCCGAAGGAAAGAAAAGACTAAACAGTCTTTTCTTCAGGCGGAGGAGGTGAGTATGGCAGTCGGAAGGCCCATGGTGATATGACTTGCAAGACATTAGCAATCGGCAGGTATATAGTGACTGAGAGAGGAGGCGATGAGCGGAAGAGTGGCCAAACTGAAATGAGGACGAGGATAACAGTGACACGCACACGGTTTCGGATAATGCCGCTTTACGGTTTCCGGTCCGAAGTCTTCCCATCCATGACCGGACGGTGTCTGAAAAAATAAAATACATGAGCAGGAATTGAACTCACGAGCCCTGGGTGCCGCGGCAATATTTGACCACCATACGCTTCGCCGTTGAAGATATACAACAAAAGTAGGTAGATAGATACTCTAGCTACCCTCTGTGCTTCGAATTGGACTTACTCTCTAAGTACGGTTCACAGTTCCTGAGTGGATTAAGTCGCGTCCCTTGCTATTGGCCGAGAGAGCAGGTCTTGAGGGAGAGTGCGGTCGGTAGCTGCAGTCCTGATGAGCAAAATGAGACCGGTGAGGAAGTAGACGTTCTTACCGCCTTCGAAGCCGCACATTCAACGTTCGTGCCCCACGAACGTTAAATCCCCCAGAGCCCCGTGATAAAATGCTCCCCCAGAATCCACCCCGTCAGGCCATGAGAGGTAAACATACCTCAAGGGCACAGACAAGGGTGGACCAAGGTCGCGCCCCCAGAACCACATCCATATGTTACCTCGCCAGGCCATGAGAGGTAAACATACCTCAAGGGCACAGGCGAGATGGATGGACCGCGCCGAAGGTTGGTGAAGGAGAGAGAGAGAGAAAGCCGGCAGGTCAATGCAGGATAGGCGCCGGCCCGCCGACAAGCGAGGATGCGGTACGCGAAGACGCGTCCCGTTCTGCTGGCTTTGACTGCCCTTTCTCTCTGTGTTGACGCGTCGACGCGTCGTGAACTTCCTTGCTCCCTGTTAGCCTTCCGCCTACTCCCTCTCACGATATGGCAATCGTCCAAGACAGCGACGACGAGTCCGACTACGCGTATCCTGTTCAGGAAGTTGTCGACGCCCGTGCCGAATTGAAGTACGACGACTTCGTGCGACAACGGAACATGCGTCACATGGCGGAAGCTCTGAGGGTCAGTAAACGCGAGGACTGGGACCTTGGCACGCCCTTGCACACCAAAGAGCCTCAGGTAAGTGCGCTGACGACGGGAATTCGTGGTGTCAAGACTCACTCGTTCTGCAGGAACCCAGGGACGCTATGAAGCCGGCGGCCACTACGAATCAGGAATCTACCCAAGGAGGTCGTGCGACACGCTCGAACGTGTCTAACGCGCCTCGTCCCAGCTACATCCCCGTGAGTTACGACTGGGACGAGGAGGAGGAGGAGGAGGAGGAGGAGGAGTCCTATGACGAATATGAGTACAAGTCGGACAAGGAGGAACGGGACGAGGATGACAACGTACCAACCGGAGGACGATCGCGAGCCAAACCACGCAAGAAGAGGACTGCCCCTGCTCCCAAGCCTGAAGAGATCAAACGGCAGAAACTGAACTCCGGGAGGAAGGGGAGGTCTGAGCGCACGTCAGTCAGTGTGAAGTACGTCCAAAAGGCCCTGACTCACAAGGACTGGGTGGACGAAAACGGTGAGTCGGAACGCTGTGGTTTCGTCACTCACGTACTCACACTTGACCAGGTACGTTCCGTCTTCCTGTATTGTTGGAAGAGCTGGAGAAGCGACCCTCTCGACCGAACGAGACCACGTACGAGGCCGTTTGGCAGAAGGCGTTGTCGCTGCTGTCTCCTGAGAAAACCGCGCGAACAGAGTCCGGGGTGTGGACCGACGACCAAGGCAACGTTCTGGTGGTGTACGTCAGCGAGCATCATACGAAGGACGGCAGGTTGGTTGAAGACAGGCTAGCCGTAAGTCCATCTTTTGGTTCTGCGCACGAGAGACTGATGTCCAGTATACAGAAGCCCGAGCAGAAAGATTTCCAACTGAACTGTCAGACGTACCACAGCATGCATGCGCATCAGATTGCCACGGGAAAGGAGGCCTCTCGTCACGCTTGGGACTTCGAGAACGACCACTGCAACACCAGGTACGGCAAGGACGAGAGAAAGGCAAGGCGTCTGTTAGCAGAAGATCGCGAGTGGAACCCGCCCACCTATCAGGAGTGCAAAGGTCTTAGCCATCTCTACCTCGCGTGGGGTGCAACGGGCCATCCTAACGTGAGTAATTCATCCCCTGCCGTGTGTAGAGCGACGCTCAAACCCTCCTTCCCCGCAGGATCCGCAAATGCCTTCCCAAGACATGGTTGGGAAGTCGACGTCGCCTCTCATCAAGAAGAAGCAACAGGCAGACGTCATTAAGTATATGTTTGCGGACGGACATATCGCCAACTACATCTCCCAGTTGGTGGCATTGTGGATGCCGAAGGACTTCAAGCGACTCAAAAAGGCCTTTGATCGTGCCAATTGGATCCAGGATATCCTAGAAGAGGGGGAAAACGTTGGCGGGGGCATCTTTGTCGGAAGGGTCACATTGTACAAGCTGCAAACACACCTGCACCGTGACCTGGGTGATACGATATGTGCAATCACCTGCGTCGGGCAATTCAAAGGTGGGGAGGCGATCTTTCCAGACTTGGATTTGAAATTAGCGTGAGTCAATTTTGTGAGCGATGCACACTTACACCTTCAGGTTCTGATGGCCATTTACTTCACAGCTATAATGCCGGAGATATCATTCTCTTCCATAGCCAGGCACTATGGCACATGATTGCACCATGGGCTCCCCTCCCAAGGCCTAACAACTCCAAGGTGATCCCTGGCAGGATTAGTAGGGTGTATACCACACACCGAGACACTCTAACGCGCCTTCTGGCGACGAATTGGAAGGAATTGTTTGACCTACAGTACAGGTAACTTTAGAGTAATACTACCTCTGCTCGGACTGCCAACGACACGTCTACTTGCGTGTGATGAAGAACTAGTCCGATTGTCACGTGTGTTGCCGGTGGGCTCTTCCTTCAGTTCAGGGACAGGCAACTCATTCAAGGAAGTACTGCATCGGAGGGGTAGAGTAGATACGAGCTTTCTTGAAATTGCCATTACGGTGGCATGAGCGAAAAGCTGGGACCGACGACGAGCAAGGACACAATGAGATGATACTAATGGGTAAATCATATTGACCGCCAGGAACGGCTGCCTGCAATGAGGTCACATGAAGCATCGACTATGTTAGAATATCGCTGTAGGGACGACGTCAGCGGGTAGAAACGGAAGTGAGAAGGAAATACATACAAACCGAGAATGTCATAATGAATGCCAAAACGCCTGCCTCCGTGATCGACCAAGATAGAACCTGTGGGGACGAAGTCAGCGAGCGGGACATGGCACAGGTAAAAAAGGAGATACGTACGAACTGCGAATACCGTAGGGAACACCAGAACGCCTGCCTGTAGCACCGACCAAGATAGCACCTGTGTGGACGAAGTCAGCGGGTGAGACATGACATCAGTGAGAAGGAAACACACACAAATGTTCGTGCCACGTGAATTTGAAGGTAAATACCCCCTGGCCCAATGACATGAAATGCCCCCAGAACCCATATCCATGTGCATCGTCAAGCCATGAGAGGTAAACATACCCCAAAGGACACACGTCGACGGACCGCGCGCGAGGCTGGAGAGGAAGGGACCAAGACGAAAAACGTGAACTACCCTGGAGAATAGACGAGTCAGGATAATGACGACGAACGACAAAAATGGACTTACGCCCGCCTACGAGCCACACCGAAATCCGAGCCCACAGACTGAACAGTCCATGAACAAACACTAAACCCGGAGACTAACCAGTCCACCGAGGCGTACATGCGAAGCCTGAACAGGCAGCGTCATCTGACCGAAACACGAATCAAACAAAACAAAGGTATCATAAAAAGGGGGATACGATGCGCTGTCGACACACGCGAAAACCCCGAAGGATTGGTGGTCAGGTTGTTCAACTGAGCCCTGTCCAACGCTTGGAGTCAAGTCCGCACGTCGTCCCGGGTTACATTGCAGGGCCCAATGGAAAGTACAACAGGGAATATGATCACCGACCGTCGTCCCGGGTTACTACATCGCACAATAAAATCATTACCGAACTGGAAGCCGAACAATTGATCCGAAGCGGATTCAAAATCAGGGACTCACATTGAGATTGACGATATGCCTCCGAGACAAAGAGGTTCCGCCACAACACCTAAATGCTTCTTGGACGGAAGCAAATGTTCGCATTCACCCCGATAGCGATTAACCACTTAGAGCTCATCCGGATCAAACACTTGCCTGTTAGCCTTCGGTGTTTGGGGTTCCAAGGGGGCGTGGCACTGCATACTGCAGCTACAATGTCTCGTAGACTGAGCAGCCAAACGAGGGCGAGACGGAAAGCGGACGCAAAGTCTGCGGGGGAAGAGACTAAACAGTCTACTTCCGCGAAAGGAGGGGGCAACAACGTCTTGCGATGTGGCATCGGTGGTGTCTTGAAGCGCGATCTTCATGATAGTTACACAGCCAGGCCACGAAGTGGCCCTGGGTGCAAATCTCGGTAACCCAGGATAAAATGATTTGATCCTGTAGAAAATAGGGGCCGCCTGATTGAGGGATATCGACGGAAAAATAACCTTGATACGACTTTCGCGTAACAAGCCTGAGTCGAGGCTTCGATGAACCTCAGGCTNNCNGGANTNNANNCT
>SGPM01000140.1:0-20880 GCA_004802725.1 Antrodiella citrinella | reverse complement strand
TCNNAGNNTCNANNCTNGNATNNNANANANTNNCAGCATNNNATTCNNAGGAAATTCGTAGGTTTTTGTTGACAACTCGAGCGCATGAACCGTGCATGATTAGCGCGCACTACTTTTACGAAATCATCATGGCTTTCTTGTAATCAATAGCTCGCGATTCGACCAAACGTCACTGTTCTTGTCCTTTCCATCGTCGCCGTTTCCATGGGTTTTTCGTGAGCTTGTTCATCATCATTTCATACGCATCTCATCCCCCCGACGCTCGTGATGAATTTGAGCATAGCGCTGCTGCTCATGAGCAGAACAGACCTGACAGATTATGCATCACAGCTCATCGCTCTATCGACCGGTACGTTCATCTCAATTCTCAACTTGACTTCAAAGCTTCATGTGTAGGAGAGATTTGAATTCTCAGGAGTCAGTCGTGTACGGTGTAACGTGAACTTGAACTCTTTGTTTTTTTTATTATATTGCTAGTGTGTCCCTTAGATTATACCACCACGACGCAAGCTGAATCTGCCGAATCCTGGGTCTGCTGCGACGACTCCGATGATGGCTGTTCCTTTGGGGAATCACATAGTTTGCGTTAATATATGTGATAAATAAATGTAATTGTAAAATAAACGATATGTTACAGTATGCCGATTTGAGCGTCTCGACTTCTCACTTCTGACGTGTCACTGTGTCAGCTGCAAGCCATCCACTTCTGTTGGAAAGCAAACACCTCCACCTTGCAATGCTCTCATAGCTTCGCATAGTCCTTCCTACAGTGAGTGGAGCTCTCAAGGACCCTTTTCACTCTCAACTTCAACACAATGGTGCTCAGACTCTCGCTCGTCCTCAGTCCACTTCCCTGCGTCCCATCACCTCGCCTTTCGCTTCCCAGCGACTCTTCATGGCGGTACTATAAGCTGTGCATTGAAGGCTCGCAGAGGCAGTCACAAAGGTGAGTGTCTCGTCATCTTTCTCAAAGGCGACTCTCATCAGCACGCGTCCAGCATGGAACCTCATGGCACACACCGACCCCCTGCGATAAGTCACCAACAACACATGCGCTCCCGGTGCAAGTCCCAAGCACTGTATATGGTAATTTAAGCATCTCCGTTATCAACGATCGTGATAGCACCCAGGCAGTTCCATCGTCGTCGTACCCGTCCTCCAGTTCAATCGGAACTCCTCACGGGCTATGAAGTGTATGTACATATATGATTCAAAGCTTCCACGGGTACTGAGTTTGATCTTCAATCCAGTCAAATACAGGTATTGATTGAGGACGACAACCGCATCCATGACCCCTCCAATTCTGTCGGGAGCGTAAGCGCTTTCTGTGCAATGCGCTCCTTCAGTGGACGAACTCAGCCTTGCCCGTTTCATTTTGTCCTCATCGCCATCCTCCGAGTGGCGCCTGCCTCCCCGTGTTTTCAAGCAAGTTGTTTCTCATCTGATGGACTCAAGTTTTTGATGATATATAATACTTCGAGTGTACATACATACTACTGTACACGCGCAATGGATGCAGTCCCGCGCTGCGTATTCAACAAAATTCGCCCCCACTCATGGGGCTATTCCTCTCCCCTGACGCACATCTCTGACCTACCTGTGTTAGGGTCGTTGGTTTTGCACATATTACTGGTGGGACTGTTCAGTCTCAGCTGGACTGTTATTGACTTTGCGTCTTTCATTTGCGCCTCGCCAGTCGACCCGCCCCGGCTCTCTGGCTCCGTCCGTCTTCAAAACGCACAAGCCGCTCTCCAGATCTCCACCTGGTCCACAAGTTCGAAGCCCTTGACTGCAAGCCTGAAGTCTTTCGTATCGGGAGGGGTCATACGTGAATTGGTACGTCCAACTTCTGACTTTTTTTCAATGAATTACTGCTTGTTGCCGCTTTTGTAGAAACGTTGCATGGTGTCGTTGATTATGGACGGTGTCGGTGACTTTGGGAATACTTTTGGCTATTCTTTTGTCGATGCTTTGTCCTGCGGTGTTTCACCCTTTGGGTTGGCTATCTGCTTGTTTCCCTTGTTTCCCCTTCTCCTGCCTTTTTCTCTGCTTTGTAAGGCTTGCTCAGGCTTTCTTGGCTCACCGTTCAGTCAGCCGGACTGAGACATCGCTTTTCACAGACCACAGATTGCTCAGTCCGTAATGCGATGAGTATCCACTCATACACATGACCCTGCCTGCGCTTTGTCGGCATAGTGATCTGTTCCTTCATCGTGTCTTTGTTGTCTGCAGCTCACAGTGTTCCTCCCTTGAGTGTACCACCTTCCTTACAGGTACGTTTGTCCTCTACTCCATCTCATGTATCGTGTGATTGAGATATGGCAGTTCGTTATGTTTGACCAGGTATTCTCCAGGACTGAGGTCACGTCGGCTCAACATGACATCGTAAGTGGACGACATCGACATATCTCCGAACCGCTACAAAGATTTCATAGGCGCTCATTATGTAATCACTTTCATCTTTTGATTCGCTTTCGCGTTCTCCTTCCTCAGTACTCATCTACGAGATTCGGTACTGAGTATACACTCCTGGCGGACGCAACTTGAAAGCCGTGGGACGTCGTGAGACGAGGGGAAGAATGGGTAAACATCTTGGTATGTAATAGATGACGTTCATCTCCGTCGTTACTTGGGATCTAAGGGTGTATACGCCATCTTATACAGCATTTTTCTTGTCATCCTTCGGGAATTGCGGTGCGTTCAAGAACTAGTCTCCTCAAGCGATGAGGGGTTTGCTTGAGTAGCCTGAGGTCGACATTCTTTTCGCAGATGATGCGTTTCTGATTGTATTGCGTCTGCAGATGTGGTCGTCGATACTACCTATCTCTACAAACTTATCAGTTCTCTTACTGCGGCACCGTGACGGCGAAACGTCGTTGACCCTCCCAGATACATTTCCTGAACGACTAAAGAACCATCCCTCTTGATGCCCTGGACTTGTTCACACGTCTGTCGTCTTCTCATTTAGAGCGACGCACTGGTAAGTGTCTTTGCTGCCTCTCTTGCATGGTTCGGGTCACAGATAGCAGTAGATGCGAAGGACGGCCCCTACTCCGATACACCGAAGAACAACGACGGGTGTGTCTCTTGAACGGCTAGTCAACAAAGCAAGTACACTGTATTCGTGTGATCTTCACTCAATCAAATGGGCCCTACGTGTCGCAGGAAATTATGTCTCCGTTATGACATGGCGGGGAGGAAATCGGCGGGCATTCCACCTGAGGGACGTCATGAGACAGTTTCGGAGTAGATGAGCATATCGGTACGCAACGCACATCGTTCGCCTCCGTCGGTACCTGTCTCATGACTATTATTTGCACAGCATTCGTCTATCTGAGACCATCCTCAGTCTTGAGAAATCATAGACGAATTGTGATTCTGTCGCACTACATGTCGATATTCGAATGCTTCAAGGTACTTACGCTGTCCGGCCTCTTTGTTCGACGTCTTGGTGACATACGTTCTGCAATAGGCCCTATCCTCGCTATGTAATCACTGTCCGCAAAATCATACATTATGATGTCCTGTTGACCATAATTGATGAGCGTCACGATTGACTCGGACATTCCAAGTTATTTGACGCGGTCAATTCAAGTCGGAAGACTCATCAAGACGTGGCCTCGATTGCCGAAGATCCCTCCGCCTCAGATGAACTACTAGTATACTGTTCAAGGTCTCATGTTTGAGATGTCTTGTGTTAATCGGTGCGTGCTATTAGTGGATTATTCTACGCCCTCGCCCTCACGATACCTTATCTACCATGCCAGATGCCACCGTTTTGAATTGCCTCGCCATTCACCCTCAAGATGACGGGCGAGTGGACGAAAAATGGCTAAGACGGCGGAGACGAGAGCGGAAATATAAAGGTGAGTTGCATATGTCAATTTACTTGACGATGTACTCAAGCCTTGCCTCTAAGATGGTGCTCCTCCAGGTGCCAGGAAAGTGTAAAGGGGGCCTGTCGTCTCAGATTTCACACAACTCGGAGGCGCAGTGCGCCGCAATAATTGAGAGTGGGATTGTCAATAACTAAGGAGAGGTACTCGAGCTCTAAATGCTTGGTGGTGTCGCAAGTCGCAACTGGTGTGTATATCATATACATGAATCCGAATCTGGGAAGAACACAAACACAAAAGCAAAGGAGTAATAGGGGTTGTTCTACTGTGGGTTGCTCTCTAAACTAAGCGGGTTTGTGCTTCCGCCTGCATCAGCGAAGAGATGCTTTGCGCCAATATTGGCTGAAGCTGCTGGAGAACTTGTGCAGCAAGATCGACTGGTGCTTGTGCGTTGAGCTGAGTGAGCATAGGCTGAAGACGAGATACTAGTCGGTCTGTGATGCTGTCTGCAAAGCCAGCATCTTGTGTGAGTCCAGCGATCACCTTGGCAGCGATAGCATCTTCATCAATCATGGGGATTGGAGGTAACGATGTCAACGATCGCTGAATCTGACCCTGGTCTACAAGCTCTTTGAACTGGCTGCTGCGTGCTTCCTGATATGTCAAAGACAGACCACCTGGGTGACATGCCTAAGTGTATGGTATACCATTGATATATGAACAGTACTTACCAGGTACGACCTGTAACTTGATCTGCCATTTGGTACTTGCCTCCAAGAACAACGGCAAAATGTCCTCAGGGACACCAGCGAGTGCATCAGGAGTGAGTCCATAGTGTCTGTTCTCAACCTCAGCTGAGTGACCCATTTGTCTTGCCTCCACAGACTCTTCTTCCACACCTTCCACCAACTTCATAGCCTGAGGACAGATCTTCCGACGCCAGGCGACACTGATATGTCTGAAGGGCGCAACAGTGAGGCCAAAACCAAGCATTTCCTCTGAGTGAGATGCCATGATGTCGCTTAGGTTGGTTGTCGTAAACAGCTTGTTCAGGTTGACAAACACATATTGCTGGTAGAGTTGAAGAATCTCTGCGTTATCAGGGAAACATATACTGGCTGCACGTAAAGCAAATGGTCTGGCAAGTGCAAGATTTTGAACCAGGATATTTGCAGTGAAGGCGTCAAGTGAGTGAGGAATGACCTTGTCATGGCCTGTGTTTGCACTGGTTTTGCTGTAAGTGCGTATCATGGTGATGTGAGAACCAAGAACACAGAGGTTACGAATCTTCTGAGTCTGTGTTGTTTGGAACACCATGGCAGTGAGCTCAGTGCGCGACCGGGACCACCGCTCAGCGTTTCACAACGCTCGAGGAGCAGCAAGTTCAACCGTCTATAGTCTTTCAACCAGCTGAAAAGCCTGTCTGTGTTCCACACGACTTCACCATCGCCTACTTTGATAAAATTGGTGGCTTGAGGTGACGCCAGGAGTGCAGTGATGAGACGTGAGTCTTGGTGTAGTGACGTGTTACGAGGATCGGTGAGGAAGGAATAGTTGACATCAACGCAGCTGAGGTCTTCAGTCAAGTTCTCATATGGCACTGACAAAGGAAGTCCAAGCAGAATGTCCTTCTCCCAAATATCCACTATCTCCTGTTCACCCATAGTGAATATGGAGCGGAAATCATCCAGGGTGATTGGCTGTCCTTTGAAAAGCATTGAGGTCCAGTTGTCCTGGTCCGTCCACCAGATCTTAGGCATGGATGTCTCGTTCATGACTATGTTGGAAGCGAAATGGGTAAGTGAGCTGATGGTGTTGAATGTGAAAGGCTCCTTTTCTGTGAAGTACTTGGCGACCTGGTCACAAGCCTCATTGTCATCACCGCTGAGCATAGTGTTGCTATGCTGCTTGAGCTCCTTCAGAAACACAAGTCGCATAACAAACTTGAGTTTGGCAATGACGGGTGTGACAAGCTTTGGCTCTTTATGTGAACCATCAGGACAGAGGCTGAGCATGATGAGGAGACGGATAGTGGGATCAGGAAAGGGGTTATTGGGTGAGATTTTCCAAGTGTGAGTCCAGATAGCCAGAAGAAGACCATGGATTGCCTTTTTGAGAGGTGGAAAAGCTCCATTGGAGAAAGCTTCCCTCAAGGTATTCTTAGGTCCCATCATGGAGGCTGGCAAACCAAATGCTTCTGGCTCAGTGGTTCTGATTACTGCAGCTAACAGATGCAGGATTGGGTTCTGGTATTGCTTAAGAGTCTCCTCCTTTTGATGTTCATGGAATGGAGTGTTGGAGATTCCCCTGAATATAATATGTTAGCCTAGCTGGAACAATTGATCAACTATTCTGGATGTTTTGTACCCAGAATAGTTGGTATGCTGGTGAACTGAAATGTGAATCACCTGCGAGATGGGTAGCCAGTGTTGAGTCTCTGCAAAACAAGCATCTCTGTGCTTGAGATAAGCTCAATGCATTCATCCAAATACTCTTTCAAACAGTTATGGAGTGTATTCCAAATAGCACCCCTGGGAACTGCAATCCACTCAGCAACATCAGGGGGCTTCAGGTCTTTGGTGAACTGATGCCATTTAGAAAATTTCAGCCAAGGAGTGATGTTGCGAACATTGTTGGGCTCTTGACAAACAATGGAAACTGTGCTGGTGAGACGTCTGAGCTCACTCTCAATGAGTGAGAGGTTGGTGTCAAGAGGTTGATTAATGTCAAGAGGTTGGTTGGTGTCAAGAGGTTGGTTGGTGTCAAGAGGTTGGTTGGTGTCAAGAGGTTGGTTGGTGTCAAGAGATAGGTTGTTGGCAACAGTGATGGCAGATGGAAGCACCCTGAACCATGTTCTTGAGACTGTGGGAGTAGTGTTGAACTGCTGCACTGAACATGCCTGAATAGTCTTTGGTTGACCTGGATGATAGGTGGAATAGTGCGAGTTCATAACCTTTTTGGCAGTTGCGCACCGTCCACAGAGGAGACACACAAATCCTGGAGATATCTCCAGACCAGAAAAGGCTGGGCATCCAGCAACAGAGATTGGAGGTTCTGGCAATTCCTCCTTCACCTTGCACCTTATTGCAGCCTCCATATACTGCTTGTAGGCTGTGTTTTGAACAAGGTGCTTGTGATGTCTGCGTACATGGGATTTTGCTTCATTGATAGCAAATGCCATCTTACAAAACACACATGTCAAACATTCAAAGCTGTTGACAGTGAGCCCTAGGAAGAGAAGGGCCTTTTGAGCATCAACCAAAGTCATCTATATAATTTTGAGTGAGTAATATGGTCTGTAAATTCAATGTGATAAATACATACCTGACTATCAGTGCTTGACTGAGAGGTTGGCTGAGAGGGAGCTGGTGAGATTGCTATGTGAAGAGATGACTCTGGACTTGGTGACTAGAGAAAGATAAGTGAAAACAAGTTAGGCTTTTGGATGAAAGTAGCTACCCTAAAATTGGTGCCCATTGGCTCCATTGCAGGAGAAATAGCTTTAGACATGGTATTCTGCTATGTCTCAGTAAAGGCTACTTTGAAATCAGAGATGAAAGTAGTTACCATTGTGATGAGATCCTCAATGGCCATAGGATCTATCTCAAGAGTAGCAGCAGCAGCAGCCTAGTAGTCATCAGTAAAGCTACTCTGGATCAGAGATGCAAGTACTTACAGTGGTGACAGCAACAACAGTGCTGACAGGATTGACAGTGGTGATGGAGATAGCACCAGTAGGGATCATGGTAGGAGCCACAATGGTAGGAACAATGATAGGAGGAACAGCAGCAGCAACAGTTGGAATGGCAGTAGAAGCAATGGTAGAAGCAAAGGCAGCACCAGAAGCGCCAGCGATGGACGGTGTAATGGCGGCGACGCCAGTGACAGTTGTCACCATTACAGTTGGTGTGATAGCAGTGACATCAGCACCAGAAGCGCCAGTGACAGTTGGTGTGATAGCGGCAAGGCCAGCGCCAGAAGCACCAGCGACAGTCGGTGTGCTGGCGGCGACGCCAGCACCAGAAGTGCCAGCGACAGTAGGAGCAACTGTAGAAGCAACAGCAGCGATGGCTGGAGTGATGAAAGAAATAATGGTCTGATTGATAGGAGCTGCAGCCTCTTTTGCAACCTCTTTTGTAGGCTTTTTAGCCTCTTTTAAGGCCTCGTATGCGGCCTGGTATGGATCAGTAAAACTACTTTGAATACAGAGATGAAAGTAGTTACCACTACAACAGCATGATCAGCCACTTCTTCAGGTGTATATGGCTAGACATTGAATGAGAACAGGTAGGGAGGGGTTGTGAAGGAACGTACCAGCCAAGTACTTATGTCTACACGCTCAATGTGAGCGCGAAAAGTCCTTATTTCCTGGTAAGGCTTGGTGTTGCAGCGACCTTGAGAGCAGCGACAGTGAAACGTCTCATTGATTTTATACACAACTGGCTCATTGACATTCAGTGACACCGAAAATTCTGGGCCACAGTTCCTTGTGTGTGTGTCGCGTTTGCCACGTGTGGGGAAGTCTGTGTAACATTTGGAGCAGGAAACGGGGCTAGCAAGCTCTTTCTTGGCAACCACAGTGGCTTTGGGAACAATTGCTGGTGTAGACATGTCAAAGGAAAATGCGGTGGTGGTGGTGGCTGAAAGAGGGTGTATATGGACAAATAAAATCATGTAATCATATGGACAGTTCATTCCCAGGGTCATCTCCAGTGCAGGTGGCCAATTGGAGAAGGCGAGGAGGCGCTGGGATATCCGAAAGAGCTACACGACTAGGCTCGTGACACCATCCACGCTCGTAAACATTGATCGCGCATTTCGGAGAATGAACCGCCAGTCTGAACCGCCTCACAACAGACAAGGCTACCTACTCGAAAGTGCTGCGTGCCGCGGCAGGTCTTGCTCGCCTCTTTATATTGGATGCGGTTAGGCTCAGATCAAGCCCCTCACACGGAACGGCTGCGCGGGTGGAGGGTTTTGATTTGAGACTAGGATGCGGTGACGATTGAAGTTTCGTTCAAGAGCAATACAGGCATAAAATAAAGCAAAGGAAACAATCTATTATACATAAAAATTGACTACGAACATTATCGGAACATATCTCGCTATCGTGGTGGTCCGTCGTTCAATGTTCAGGTGGCTCAGTTTGAGCATCAACAAAATCTTTGCGACAAGGGGGAAATTTGGTAGGTGCTCCTTTCATGGGGATTTCGCCGGCACTTAGTTTCGAAGGCTCAATTGACGTGCTAGTCTGCAGAGAAAGAGGTACGCACGAGAGTGGTTTCACCTTGAGGCGTCGTTTGCGTTCGCTTGCCAGGGGCCTTGGGGCGGCGGGCCGGGGCAGGTCGTGTCTCTTCCAAGTGGATGCGGAGTGTATGAACAACCTGAATGTTCATAATCTCACCACCAAATCGACGGTCCAAATATTTGTATGTCCAGCTGAAGACATGGTCTGTGGGTGATCTCTCAATCGGTTGGAGTGTTACACCTTGGCGAGGACTCGTGGAAAAGAGAATGGCAGGGAAGGATCTCAGCTGCCGGACGAATCTTTCGTTTGCGTGGGAATGAGAGTCATGGTCACTTTCAATATTGAGACACAGCTTGATATTGCTAATGGAGCTCGAAGAGAGATTACACGGATTGCGTTGGACCCAGACGAACTGGAATTCGATGCAAATGAGCGCGTGGTGACATTCAAGAAGCCACCTGCGTTCATCGTTGTAAAGCTCGAACGAATGCGGGCCTGTACTTTAGAAGGACTCCAGGAAGGCGAAGTGCCTATAGAACCGAGATCAAAATCGTTTTCGCTCAATATTTCTGATCATGGCGCAAAGTTCAAACACGACTCACCAAGTATCTGAGGCCTCAGTTGCCGATAACACCCGTGTATACTTTCACCGACTACCAATCCCAAGGGCGAACGTCACGGTTGCAAACTATCATCGTGGACATAACTTCGCCACGCGCGGGACGAGTTTCCATTCGGAACGCGTACGTCGCTCTATCGCGTAGTCGGGGTAGGGACACCATTCGAATTTTGCGAGCTTTTGACGAGAAGCTACGATTGGAGTTTGAAGAGGAGTTGAGGCAGGAGAAGAATCATCTGCAGGAGCTAATAGAGATTCAAAAACAAAGGATGGTTATGAGTGAGAGATGGGGTGGGATGAGCACAGATGTACCATCTTACTCAGACTTACTGTATCTGCAACCTATCTCGACGAAGATGAGTGGGGATGGGTGAGAATGAGCGAAGACCCTGGTCTTTCGCGACCTGAATGTCTGCGCCTAGCCATCTTCATCCTCAGATAAGATGGATCAGGTTACGTAAGGCTGGGCGAAGAGTTAGTTTTCACTTAGTCTCCGTGGCTGACCTCGGTGCGGAAGACAATCATTCTAGTTTTCACTGGGCTTCAAGCTTCAAAGCTTCAAGTTGCGCTCAGTCCTCCTTTAGGCTCGGGATCCCAGCCGGTTCCACGAGTTCAAGGTCCGCCGCTCCGCTGGGGTTCTCGGCGCTCGTAAACTCGCGTCTTTTGTTCTCCGGTTCATTCTCCGAAATGCGCGATCAATCAATGTTTACGAGCGTGGATGGTGTCACGAGCCTAGCTCTCTCGTCTGTGCCCTTGGGGTATTATTACCAAATTATTACCTCTCACGGCCTGACGGGGTAAGACATAGTTGTGGGCTGGGGGACTTGTTTACACAAAGCAGCTGGTAAGTACCTCAATTTCCTGTAAGTACCAATGTTCTGTTGATCATCCTCCCGCCTCTAGTCGTCATCCTCCTGCCTCTAGTCGTCATCCTCCCGCCTCTAGTCGTCATCCTCCCGCCTCTAGTCGTCACACTTTGCCAGACAGGTCGTTCGTGACTGGACACGAGGGGACAGGGAGTGGAAGTGGAGACTCGAAAACAAATGGGTGGCATGGAAAGCAAGGCATACGATACGTACCACACTGTTATCCGGGGAGAACGATACTTACACTGCTTATTACACAACGACACCCCGTGCGTGAAGATGGGACACGGGTGTAACTCCGGTCAGAGCTGGACCTCAGTTCGCGACTGAGTACAAGACATGTTTATTGGAATGAAAGCCCCGCTCTGTATCGATCGGGTCTCTTCCGCCGTCTCTTCGTGCGAAAACCTGAGCGCAGGACATGCTCCTCTTCAACATACTGCACTACGGTGCAACTCTGCACTTGTTCAGCGGCCTGGGAGATAAACATCATCGACACAAGCTGCAGGATGATCGTAGGACTGCAGACGACCTTGTCGCCGACCACAATGGACGAAGGGACATCCTTCGTCCTCCCAGGACGCCCTGTGATGTAACAGGTGTGGTTCTGGGTGGTCCCCAGCGCGATGGGGTCTGAGCGTTGTGAGACGACCCATACAAATGAGATGACAATGGTACCAACCGAATTATGTGGCGAACATCTCAGCAGTATGGGAGATGATAAATACCATCAACACAAGCTGCAGGATGATCGGAGGAGCGCAGACGACCTTGTCGCCGACCACAATGGACGAAGGGACATCCTTCGTCCTCCCAGGACGCCCTGTGATGTAACGGGTGTGGTTCTGGGTGGTCCCCAGCGCGATGGGGTCTGAGCGGTGTGATGACATGATGATGGTACCAATTTGGGAGACATCATCTAGGACCTCGTAATGCGATATGTTGATTCACTCAACTTGTGGTCCTTGTGCTGTCGAGCTCGAAGAGGAGGATGAGAAAAAATTGCTGCTGGCAGCCTGCACACATCAGATCAATGAGTTCCACACTCTGCATAAACACATTTCCTCGAGGTCAACAAATCTCCCCAAGGACCCCATCATTGGGAATCCGAAACTTTGCTCTGACTCCTCGGACGGCTGGCAAACAGCAGTGGCCAAGTTCAAACGGAACCCACTGCTCGTAGTAGTCTCTCCAACGAAGGCGCTTGAATATAATATGGTGAGGCTTTCCGCTCTGCATTCACCAAGCAAAAGAATGAAAAAGATCAATCCGTAGGAAGCGAAGTTCAAGGAGGCCAATCTGTCCTGTTTGGTTATTGATGCCGATACACTGGACGCTGCGCGTGCAAGCCCTCTGCAGAATATCTGGATGAACGAGAGCAAGAAAGCCTCAGGTCTTTACTACCAAGAGGACGTTCCCGGCGAGTACCCCAAGAGTCTCTTCACTTTTGCACTCCTCAAGGAGATACACACTTTCACCTCGAAGAAAGGTGTATACAACTTTGTTCGCGTTCTCGGACATCTTACCGACAATGGGTTCCCGCATAGCGTCAAGGTATGTTGTTTCGTCATATATTATATATACGGTGCTGACATGTACTTCCAGAATCACTACCGTGAGTTCAGCATGGTCGCTCGCGTTTGGCGTCATCTGGCAATGGTCAAGCGGAGTGGCAATTTTCACAGCTTGGTGCCCAGTCGAGATCCTCCCTTGCTACACGTGCCCCTGGCCAAGCTTCAATTTGCCTGACAACTGGAAGAGGTTCCTGCACATCTGTCGTAAGTACCTTACCTACATCTCGCAATCTAGCTGCTTACCAAGTATCTTTCAGGTACATTCATCGCATCGAACTGAGCAGAGATGGCAATTTTGGATTGCAGAAGAAGAGCAAGCACGATGACCCAAACGATCACAATCTTGCGCCTCATCAAGGATGTTTCGTTGATGAAACTAAGATGGGCCCTTACGTGAAGCAAATTGAGGAAGAGGATACGGTATGTTGCTCCTTGTTGTGTATAACAGTGTCGCAAAAACTCATATTGTGGTTGAACTTTAGCCAACAACGTGCAGCGGGTTCCAGGCAGGGAAGGCTCAACGATATGGCAAGTCCCGTCACCTTGATGTGAGCGGTGTCGTGGCAATGTCGTGCATCAATCATGGGTGCTTTAGAGCTCGAGGAATGGGGGATCTGCAAAAAGGTGAACGGTGCGTAATCAATCGTTTCCTATCGATCTCGATGTTTACACGAATGCTATCAGGTTCGGTCATATGAATTTCGCATTAGCAGGAGCGCTTGAGAGTCTTGAAGATCTTGCCATCCTATTCACATATGATGTTGCCTATATCTACGAAGTCAATTTTCGGCAACGGTTTGAATGACAATTCCCACATCTCGCCGACATCGTGAAACATGTCACGATGAAGCTCCTTCATGTGCATATGCTTGCACATAAACAGCTTTGCCATACTGTGTATGCTCTTTGCTACACTTGGGGAGCTGGTATTGTGTCAGGCGAGAGTGTCGAGCATCCCTGGTCGGAACACAATCAAGTCGGGTTGAGCACGAGGAAAATGAGCGCGGGTGGTCACCACGACACATTGAACGACTTCCTCAGCTTCTGGAATTGGCTCAAGGGTGCAGCAAATGTGTGCGTACTGTGATCTTCCGTCCTGATCATCTGTGTACTGGTCTAATCTTTTGTTTAGCTTTTTAGGTCGTAAACTCAAAGAGGGGTTGGTCGGACAAGAGCGTACCACTGCCTACTTCCGTGGATTGACCGCGCTAGCCGGGCCTGATAACGTGAGCAATTGGGAACAGATGTCTACCGATGCTGTTATCGTAGGGAAAGGCAGTAGCAAGAAGGTTGAAAGTGTATATCTTCTCGATCAGGATGCAGGTACGTGCTGATCATCTATTTGTTGTTTCATACTGTGAGTACTCAAAGCGAACACAACAGTTCCCAGTGCTGGTAAAGCTTACTCCCAGCTCTGCAATCAAGAGATTTCAGCCTCACAAGACAAGACAAATCAAGCTGCTGTAGGCGTGCCGCCTGGTGCAGCGCAGATGATGAAAACTGCGCTCGAGATTGAAGACCAACAGCGAGCTATCGTAGTGCAGCGAACAATGAACGGACGCTCACATTCCTTTTTTCAGATGCTCTCTACGATTCCGAGCTGAGACAGCGGAAGATTCTGACAACCGAACTCGAAGACTCGCTTTCTGGCGGCCCACTGGTCAGCGGGACAGACTGAAGCACTCTCGCCACAAACTAAGAAAGCAGCAGCAGGGTCTTGCTAGAGACCTATCCACCTTACTTCCAACAGACGACGTGGACGGCTCAGCCAACGATCATCCGGAGGATGATCTCGTCGGCCTCCCATCCGATTTCACGCCAGAAGAACGTTCAAAGTACAACCTCCACCTGCTCGCACAGCAAGAGCAGGCCATGCGTCTTGGGCGTGCGTACGATCTTCTCGCAGCAATTCAAGAGGCCGCCAAACACAAGGCGGCGTTCATCCAGCATAAGAAGGACAACGCACGTGGCCAAAAGGATGATCTTCGGGCAGGCGTACCCATACGTATGACAGAAGAGAATTGCAAACGACTCGCGAAGACGTATCACTACAACTACACCAAGCTGTTACTCTCTGGCCTGGATCCTCTCTCAGTCCCTCCGATTCTTACTACTTCAGGAGTCGCTCAGGACGCAGTCGCGCAAGATCCAAAGGGCAAGAAGCGAAAACGAGACGATGATTCGTCCGAGTCGTCTAAGGCCAAGGGTCCTAAGCCAGCGCCGGCGGTGATCTGTCGCGGTTTGCAGCTCGTTGATCTTTCCAAGGATCTTGTTGCACGAGACTTCCAGAAAGCACGCCATCTCGGGGACAACGAAGCTTCCTGGATCTGGACGACACCAATTCCCGCTGGTGTCACTGAACACGACATGACGGCTTGGAGTCTTGAAGGTCAGTTATTCAATTTTCTGACACGTCTGAGTTGCGACTGAGTAGGTAGGACCCAGGCGAGCCCTCGGGCAGTCTCAAGGCTCCGGAACCTCTGGACTTGAACGTGTCAAAGGAAACGACTCAAGCGATACAGGCAGCTGAGAAGGCTGGCGATCAAGCCCGTAGAAGACTAGGCAATGGGCATCGGTCGAACAAAGTGAGAGAAAGTGATGATCAAGAACTTTGGTGTCTGACTCCTCCAGATTCGTGATCATCCAGTTGGCATACGCACGGCTGCTGAAGGCAACAGGCGAGCAACGGGAGGGCTGTACGTACTACGAGGCGGCGTCGACAATGAAGTTCTTCAAGGGTCGCACGTATCCGATCCGCGGTGTCTCGTGGTCGGCGCGAATGCATCCGTACAGGACAATAAATGATTGTTTGACCGTGCTACGAAGAAGCACGTCTCGTTGGTCAAAACGGCTGGTGACGGGCCGGACATTGACAGACACCCCGGTACGTCGATACTCACTGACATCCCTCACTTTTGTAAGCTAATGATGATGTAGGTCTGAGCTTGTTTGTGGGCGAAGGTGAGACCATGCCGGAGCTTTACTTGAATTCGGTGTTAAAACACGCGAACTTGAAGAACTGGATGCTGAGCATGTCCGCCGTGTTTTATAAACAATTTGGGCCGCATGGATGAGGAGAGGTAGTAACCAATGGGTTAGGAGTGCGCAAGTCTACATTCCAATCATCTGCAGTACCATAGGGACTTTCAAGATTGCCCCGACCATGTTTTTTCCCAGAATCCGTATCGTGTTGAGGAGCCACAGCCATTGAACACTCTCAGAACCTGCACACTAAGTCTCGCACTCAGCGTCATGCGTGA
Source organism: Antrodiella citrinella (assembly GCA_004802725.1). Classification (NCBI taxonomy): domain Eukaryota; kingdom Fungi; phylum Basidiomycota; class Agaricomycetes; order Polyporales; family Steccherinaceae; genus Antrodiella; species Antrodiella citrinella. The sequence continues at coordinate 5,477 of SGPM01000140.1, read as the reverse complement.
CTCTTAATTCCGGCAGGCCGCCACGGAGGCAGGTCATTTGAAGACGGGTTATAACTTATTGATGTTCGAGCTACCAATGAACAGCAGCATACATAGATAGGAATTAGAGATTGAATATTGAAGGCCAGCCTGACCGAAAACAACAGAAAACACGAGCACTGAACATGGCGGCGGCATGGCCATTCCATGCTTACAAGCTCCATAAGAAAATCTAGGCGTCAAAACAGACAAATGGCAAATTTGTATGGAAGTAACAATGAGAAGACCCTCTACATACGGGATATTACAGCGCCTTAGATCTTGATTGTCGCGATCGAGGCATTGATCGTCCGGACAGAGGTACTGAACTTCTCACCTCTGTGGAAGAAAGTCCAGTTGCAGGTGCTGGAACTGACTCTGTGCGTTGAGTCAATGGGACAGGTCCGCCCATAACTCTCGGCATGCGCTGTCTCCTTCCATCGTTCTAGCTCTTGGTCAAATGAGGAAACAATATTAGTGGATGCAAAAACATACCTCCGGAGTTGGGATCGCCCCAGCGGTTATATCTTTGCGTACATCCTCCAACATGAGTGGATCAACTCCGGTGTGTCGAGGCCTAGACCTGGAATTCCCAGGAAGTGTTGAAGGTACTGCAGATGGTGCAGGCGGCAGCGCTTGTCCCGCTGCAGACACAGTGTCAACTGTCTGAGAGGGGTGTCAGCGTCGCCATTCTCAGAACTACTAGCTGCTCCAAACAATCGTAGTGCCGGATATAGTACTGCCCCGTCGTATTGCATACAATAAGGCAGACCACATACCTTACGTCGCTTAAAATGGTCTTTGCTCTGTTCAACAGTGTCAATAGTATAAGCACAACTCGTGTTCGAAACATAGTGCTACAACTCACAGGAAGTAAGTCTGACACAGCACGTCTCTGTGATCAAGGAATATCATTCATTTGCTCATAGGCATAGTCGGAGTACTAACCTGTGCTTTGTTCACGGTTGATTGGGGTTGAGTCTCTCCTTCCAGCACTCCAGGAAATTGGTGATCCGATTCCACCTGCGATTGAACCTTGCTTTTGCTTCTGCTTGCTCTTGCTGGCAGCACACTCTGCTGATACACCAAATGAATGAACAGTAAGGTGTGTAAGGTAAGGTTCTCTGATCAGGTCCCATTCTGTGCAGAAACACAAAATTTGCCACTCACCCCGTGTCCGCTTGAGTTTGAGCTGGCCGGTGGCTTATCTCCGGCCTCTTCCACCTTCTCTTCATCCTCCTTGTCACGACTTTTCTTCTTTGCCTGCTGTACTATTGTCTTCACCCCTTCACGAAAACTGAGCAGACCCGCTGAACAAGGAGGTCCAATGTTCTTGAGGCCCTGCTGACAGGGCACCACCTCTCTCCACCGACGGTGGTCACGGTTGTCAAAGTCGGCACATTTGACAGTGTCATCACCTGCTTCCTTGACACCCTCATCGACGTCATTGTTGCTATAGTTGGGGTCCACATATCCCACCCGATATGCCTGACAAAGGCTGGCACCCCATTGCGCAAAGAACACCTTTCCTTCTGCCTCCTGCCAATGTTTAGACTCATTCCACCCATCATCAGCAATAAAGCCAGAGGCTAGATATTCCCGCAATCCTTCTAAGATGCGCTTCAGCCACATCTCACTCAAAGATAGGTCACACTCACCAATCTTCTCTAACACTGGTGATGTACCACTTTCTTGCTCTCTCTTCTCCTCTGGTGCAATGGCAATTGTATTTTCGATGTCACCCTTGGTCCTGATCTCTCGGGCCAGCCATGCATCGAGGGTCATTAGCCGCTTCCCTTCAACCTCAGGAAATATCTCTTCGTCGTTCTTGAATCGTATCTGAAAGCCAGTGTCCATCTCCCTCTCTATTGCATCCCTCACAGCCATCATGTACTCCCCAGTGACCATCACCATTCGCAGAGTATCGGCAAGTTCATCCCACCCAGGTTCACCTTCATCGGGCCAAGTGACCAGGGTCAAAATTTCCCGGACCACAGAATAACGCCAACAGAATAGTCGCATAAAAGCCATTTGTGCATCACAAATGAGATACTCCGGTTCAGTATCAGGCACACATGCATTAACACTATTGAGGCATCGTCAACATACCGACACCCTCCCATGCGTGCTCACTCACCGAACTACCTCCCACCCACTAGCTTTCTCCTGGTATCTGTTGACCGCAAACCAGGAGCCCGTCCTCATTCGGTGGATGGTACCAGTTGGCCAATGACGACGCATATTGTAGAGCTCCTCCACATTGTAGACAGTAGTAAGGTCCAACAGCGGCTCACCGTGACGGTGTTTTATTCCTTCAACAAACAGTGAAGCCCAGCGGAACTCGTGCTTATCACCTATTGCACTGGGTGCAGATGACAGCTCTGAAGGTGGGCTCTCCATTGTGTGTGTGTGTGGCCGATGTATGTGGTACCGTGTGCCAGGCTGAGGTTGATCTAGACTGCGTGAGTGGAGTGAGGTTGGTTGATCTAACCTGCGTGTTTGGGCACGGTAACATTGACGCGGACGACGCAAACAGACGCAAACAGACACGGTAGACGTTGGCGGACGTGAGCAGACGTCCATAACGGACGCAGAAGCGGCAGAACAGCTTACTCGTGTCTATTCGTTTGACGTACTTGGTACGATTTTCAAGTTTGCTTATCATTCGTTGTGATCATGTACGCTGACGTAAATTACCATTAGCTGTTTACTATGAGTGCGACATAATGGTATTTTGTTCCCATTCATTGAACATATCTCTTGCTGCGAAGTCGAGTCGACGGGCCTTGAGAACCCATGGAGTCATCCTCCGACTCTCCCTTGCGCCGTTTAACCTTGACAGAAGGATTTATTAGTGTGGGATACGGCCTCTCCTTGAGTGGCAGATTTGTCGGAGGTGGGAGCGAGGGAGCGCGTTCGTCTTATGCAGAATTGTGGTCCTGTCTGTTTAAACCTGAATGTGAGCCTCATACACTTTGTTGTTCGAATGTCTACTCACGCTTAACTCGGATTCATCAATAGTCAAGTCATGTTGCCTCCACGCCTCAGGGAGGCTGCCATATGGGTCCCACGCCAAATCGACCATCGCAAAAACACATCAGGTGAGCGAAGTATTCTCCCAGGTGAAGTTTTCGTAAACGCGATTGAGAGAAGTCTCCGGATCTTCCTGATCATATCTTTCAAGTCGACTCGGAGGAGCCCATTGTGTTCGAGGACCCAGAGGACGAATCCATCCCGGAGCCGGACATACCAACCCGGGCCTCTGTCATAGAATCAGTGAAACTGGCCGAAGAATTTATTGAAGCTCTCAAGGCAACAACTCTCGAGGCGTCTGGCCTCAGTGAGGACGCCTTGGAGCGCCTACGCAACCCGCCAGAGTATCTCATACAAGACGAAATCGACACAAACCTCCGGTACTCCATGGATGCCTATATCAAAGTCACGAAAGGCTCGAAGCGTCTATACGACATGAATTGAGAATCCCTCTTGCTTCGGGACCCCGACGACGAAGTCTTATCGTATTACGAGGTCAAAAAAACGGGTCGCGGAGTTCAGCGGCGTTCATCCACTTCACACTGACATGTGTATCGATACATGCGTCGCGTTTACAGGTCCGTTCGCAGATCTTGATATGTGCCCTCAGCCTGGGTGTGGTCAGCCCCGCTATAACGCGAATGGTGCGCCTCGCCGTCAGTTCCCTACGTTTCCTGTTGGTCCGCAGCTGCAGGCCCTCTGGCGTTAGCCTGATCTGCGACAAAGCTTCGCTACCGCGCCGAGCTCACTGAGAAGATCCTCAAGGAGCTCCGTGACAACAACGGCAAGATCTCCATGTACGAAGACGTGTTCTATGGCTCCGAGTTCATCCAGTCGGTCACAAGTGGTCAGCTCAAGCCCGACGACATGTGTCTCATGCTCTCTATCGATGGATGCCAGCGCTACGAATACAAGCAGTCAGACTGCTGGATCTATATATGGATCGTTCTCGATCATGCTCCCGAGGACCGGTACAAGAAACGACACGTACTTCCAGGCGCTGTTATTCCTGGACCGAACAAACCAAAGAATCTCGGCTCGTTCCTATTCCCCGGACTTGCACATCTTTCAGACATCCAGAAGGAAGGCCTGCATATCTGGGACGCTTCGAAGGACCGTTATTTTACCTCGGATTTTCTGTTCGCTCTTGGTGCCGCCGACTCTCCTGGAATGGCTTTGATCGACGGGCTAGTCGGTCACTCTGGAAAGCTGGGCTGTCGAACCTACTGCATGCTACCTGGTCGCCGCAAAGATGGTGCTAGTCAGTACTTCCCTGTTCTCATCAAGCCTCTTGGCGACAATACGATAGAGGGATGCGATCATCCTGATGTCAGCCTGCGCACTCGCGTCGTTCCTGATCCTGCTGAAAGCAGCCTTTGCTGTAATAATGATGCATTACTGGCCGGTTGTAGCCTTGTACGGTGTTGCAAAAGACGTTGGATCCCCTCAACGGTGTGATGCATCACCTGGTGGCTCGGGCCAGCCCCTCACAGCTACAGGGGACCGGTAATCGGCTTCTCGGCCACCTTCTTTATGTGGGTGGCTCAGCCTCTCACTACATCGCCCCCTGGCTGTCCGGCATCTTGCTTATAGGGGATAGGCGGGACCTCTCGGAAACACTCGGCACTTTGGCATATCTCATCTAATCTCCTTCTGTCCCGGTGAAGACTTCAGCGCGCGCGAGAGATGCGATGGGCGAAAGATCACTGAGACGGGATGTGAGAGTAGGAGGAAACGCAGTCGCTCGAAGGCGACCCTCAAATTTTGCTCGCCGGCGCTAAGCGTGTATGCGACCGGTATTAATATAAGTACAAAGTTGTCAATGAAACGCTATACAGTCGTGCAAGCAAAGGGAATATAGAAGTAGGCACTCAAAGAAGAGAGCATTAAAAAGGGTGGGAGCAAGCGCAGGGCTGGGAAGAAAGGAAAATGTATGATTTGCTGCGGCGAGCGGTCAAGGAGGAGGCGAGGGGAACTGGCGAGATCCTCATCTCTGGCGTTGACATTTTATGCAGTTCTACAGAGGGGTCTCATCAGGGGTGTCTTCCAACGGCTGATTCACCGTCAACATACCTGATCCTCCTAAGACTGCATACGGCGCATCCGCTGGACTCATCCCTTCCTTCCGCCGGAGGGGGATAGGCAACGCCCCGATTGATCACCTAGCGAGGCCCTAAGGGGGCGGATCGTCGGGTGTTGTTCTCGTCGGCGGCGGGACGAGTTCGCATCTGCGAGATGAGAGGAGCGAGAGAGCGAGAGAGCGAGAGAGGAAGAGGAGGAAGAGAGATGGAAGCACACGAGCGGTGAGAAGAGCGGCTGGGCGCCAAGACGTGTCCTAGCTGCGTCGATTAGACTTGAGTAAACGAGTTTTAAACACGATTTATTTTGAAATTTTGATCTGGTGATGTTGATGAAATCTTCAGGTG